>PVJS01040457.1:0-18433 GCA_004027185.1 Glis glis
TCCTCCTCCTCCTCCTCCATCTTCTTCTTCTTCCCTCCCAGACTAGAACTCCCACAGCCCCTGATGCAGACAGAACTTGGCACATGCCCTCTTTGGAAACCCAAGTCCTCAACTCCCAACAGTGCCCACCATCTTCCTACCCTTTGCCTGAGGTAGGAGAGGAGAAATAAAATAGGTAGAAAGGAGACAAACATGGAAGGGAAACTGTAGTTTTAAGCCTAAAAACTCCATGGTGGCCCTCACCTTCCCCCTGAAGGTCTGCTTTCCTTCAGACCTAAATTCCTAAAAGATCCAGTAAATACAAGGTCCAGTAAATCTTAGAGCACTATATGTCCAGTTAAGGGTTCCATGTATTTTGTTAGCCTACAGAATGTATATTCAACTGATAAGCAAAGTCTAGGCCTAAATTCTTAAAAGGTCCAGTAAATCAAGGGAAGCCAGTTTACCCCCTCAGATGCCCACCACTTGCCCACCCCTCAGGATGAGGCAGGAGCCCAAGATGGCACCGCCTAGCCTCCGCCATGTGGAGGCAGATATAGACCGGACTTCAGTCCTCTGAGCCCTGCTGGTAGAAATAAAGGAATTCTCCTTCCCAGCCTGGTCTCCAGGTTGTCATCTCTTTAGGCCAAACCTCCTGCATCAATGAAAGACCCCTATAAAAGAAGAGCCCTGCACACCCAAGGGGCCTCTGACTCTGCAGGAGGCCTGGGTTCCCTCTTGAATGTGTATTTCTTATTTTTCTAAGTAACCTCTATGTCTCTGACTGTTAGGAGCTAAACATTTTTCCCATCACGTTAAGCCAAGGACCCTGCTGATCTTGAGTTGAGGAATCAACCCTCCTCCCGTGACAGGCCCACTTCAGAAATCTTCCCAGCCAGGGGGAAAGCTTTGCTCCTCAAGTTGCCTGGGGTCACCTCCAGGATGACCCTGAGTTGCCCAGGGCCACACAGGTGCAAGCCAGGATCTCCCATCTGTGCAGCACAGGGTCTTCTTACTGGTGTCCCTGCTTCTCATTATCTCCTTCATGGAACAGGGTCCTCACAGCAGCTCTGGAACCGGAACTAGACCCAGATCTCAGGTCATCTTACAGCCCTGATTGTGATCCTTAGCAGGCTGGTCCTGGCGGCACCTGTCCAACCTCGCCTCCCTGTGCTCCCCTAGTTCCAGGCAAAGAGGCAGCTCCATCCCTTCTGTGGGAACTTTCATGATAGCCTATTCTGGGCCGGCAAGGCTCCCCAGGTGGCCTGGGACCCTAGATGGTCCTGGGGAAGGTGTGAGACCTGGAAGAGGGTAGGAAAAAAGGACAGGACTCTGAATTTGGAAAAGACCTTGGAAAAGCAAGAGCTTAGGAGCAGAGCAGGGCAGACCACTCTCAGAGAGGAATGCTGGACGGAGTCCTGGCGGAGTACCACCTGCTGCCCGGGGTTTGGAAAGAGCTAAACGCAGACTGCGTCAACGATGCCTAGGGGCAAGCAAGGGCTCCCGAGGTGAGTTTGTGTCAATGTTACCTAAGACCGAGGAAATGGCCTATCATCAAGAATGAATCATGGACAGGCAGGTTGATTCACGCCTGTAATCCCAGTACTTGTGAGGCTGAGGCAGGAGGATCACAGGTTCAAGGACAGCTTCAGCAACTTTTCGAGACTCTCAGCAACCTAGCAAGACCCTGTTTCAAAACAAAAAATTAAAAGGGCTGGAGGTATAGCTTGGAGGTAAAATGCCCCAGTACCAAAAAAGAAAAAAAAAAAAGATGTGTGGCTTTACCTGTGGGACGAGTCCCTGCTGAGGCTCAGGGGCTGGGGTGCTGTGCAGGGACCTTTGGTAAGAGGTTTCTATCCCTGTCAGATGAGGATACTGACACACACTGCTGTGGGACCCTCGGAGGAGTCGATGAGATGATGCTCACTTAAGACTTGGTGCAGGGCTGGACATGCAGCTCAGTGGTAGAGCGCTTTCCTTGGGTGTGCGAGGGTCTGGGGTCCATCCCCAGTAGCTATCCCCCCACCCCCGCTAAAGAATGTCACGTCTAAAGCTTGGCGCCGGGCCTGACATACAGCAAGAGCTCAATACATGCATCTTTTCAGCTGGGCAGGGTATTGCACGCCCGTAATGCCAGTACTTGGGAGGCTGAGACAGGAGAATCTCAGGTTCAAAGCCAGCCTCAGCAACTTAGTGAGGCTGTCTGCAACTTATTGAGACCCTGTTTAAAAATTAAAAAATAAGCCGGGCGTGGTGGCGCACGCTTGTAATCCCAGTACTTTGGGAGGCGGAGACCGGAGGATCCGGGTTCGCGGCCAGCCTCAGCTCTCTCTCTCTCTCTCTTTCTCTTTCACTGTCTCTCTCTCTCTCTCTCTCTACTTAGTGAGGCCCTCCGCAACTTCGTGAGACCTGGTTTCAAAATAAGGTATAAAAAAAAAATAGGGTCAGGGGTGTAGCGCGGAGGTAGAACGCCCCTGCGTTCAATCCCTGGTACCGCAAAAAAAAAAAAAAAAAAAAATTAAAAAATAAGGCGGGGGGATGTAGCTCAGAGGTAGAATCCCCTGGGCTCAATCCCTAGCTACACACACACACACTCACACACACACACACACACACACACACACACACACACACACTCAAAAACAAAACAAAAAACCATTTCTTCCTTCTTGATCCCTTGCAACAGAAATCCACAGAGTTCTCCACTCTTCAGCTGACCTCTATTCCCAAGAACAGCACCGGGTGTGGTGGCGCACACTTGTAATCCCAGTACTTTGGGAGGTGGAGACTGGAGGATCCGGGTTTGCAGCCAGCCTCAGCTCGCTCTCTCTCTCTCTCTCTCTCTCCCTGTCTCTTTCTCTCTCTCTACTTAGTGAGGCCCTCCGCAACTTTGTGAGACCCGGTTTCAAAATAAAGGATAAAAAAATAGGGCTGGAGGTGTAGCTCGGAGGTAGAACGCCCCTGCGTTCAATCCCTGGTACCGCAAAAAAACAAAAACAAAAACAAAAACAAAACAAAACAAAAAAAAAACACCAAGAACAGGAGGAGAGCGGGACACAGGCACTCGATGGGACTTGGCTTTTCGAGCAGCCCCTAATAACCACGATTCGCCCAAAACGCAGAGCTTAGCGGCCAGCGGGGGCTGCAGGTGGGGAGGGCGATGGCACTTCATCCCTAGTGAGTTTTTTTTTTCCAGTGGTGGAGATCAAACCCAGGGCCTCATGCATGCTAGGCAAGCTCTCTACCACTGAGCTATACGCCCAGCCACCCTCCTCTTTTCTTATTCTGAGACAACGTTTTGCTAAATTGCCCAAGCTGGCCTCAAACTTGTGATCTTCCTGCCTCGGTCTCTCCAGTTGCTGGGGTTACAGCCTGCACCACCTCACCTAGCCCTTGTGTTTTTTAGATAAAAATTTCCAAAGTGGCATTTGAGCACCACCTGCTGGTAGGTTAGAGCAGGTTAGGTTATAAATGAATGTCAGAAGTAGATTTTTAAAAATCTGCTATTATGTAAATACTATGTGGATATAAATATTTGTGTTTTAATTTATATAAGTACCCGCTTAAAATTGTAAAGGAAGTTTAGCAGTTTCGAGGAATGCAATGCAACACTAAAACAACGTTTAACTGGGTTTGCTGTCTCAAAATAAATGACGTCAAAGACATTGTAAAAATCAGTGAACAAGAACTGTTTCTTCTTTTTTTTTTTTTTGCAGTACTGGGATTGAACCCAGGGGCATTCCACCTCCAGGCTACACCCCCAGTCCTATTTTTTTTAATCTTTATTTTGAAACAGGGTCTCGCTAAATTGCGAAGGACCTCACTAAGTAGATAGATGAGGCGGGCCACGAACTCAGATCCTCTGGTCTCAGCCTCCCGAGTACTGGATTACAAGTGTGCACCACCACGCCCAGCTTCTTCTTTAAAATGTATTTAGGCCGGGCGTGGTGGCGCACGCTTGTAATCTAAGTACTTTGGGAGGCGGAGACCGGAGGATCCGGGTTCGCGGCCAGCCTCAGCTCGCTCTCTCTCTCTCTCGCTCTCTCTCTCCCTGTCTCTCTCTCTCTACTTAGTGAGGCTCTCCACAACTTCATGAGACCCGGTTTCAAAATAAAGTATAAAAAAATAGGGCCGGGGGCGTAGCGCGGAGGTAGAACGCCCCTGCGTTCAATCCCCGGTACCGCAAAAAAAAAAAACAAAAAAACAACGTATTTAGAACAATACAGTGTCAGCACTGAAAGGATATGCTGCATTTATTGTTTGACATCAACGAAATTTTTTAGAAGAGTGTTCAAATCATAGTCAAGCTCAGCAGGAAGCATAGAGTTCCCATGTACTCTGGCCACACACACAGCCTCCCCAGGATCAGCATCCCACACTGGAGTGGCAGCTGAGTCACAAAGTCATCCTTTATTTTTAAATTTTATTTATTTATTTAATTATTTTGGTGCTGGGTATTGAATCCAGGGGTGTTCTACCTCTGAGCTATACCCCCAGACCTTTTTATTTTGAAACAGGGTCTTGCTAAGTTGCTGAGGGCCTCACTAATTTTCTGAGGCTGTCCTTAAACCTGTGATCCTCCTGTCTCAGCTTCCTAAGTACTGGGATTACAGGTGTGCTCCACTGTGCCCGGCAAAGAAATAGATTTTTGAGTCTATTAATGAATATGTCCTGTTCCACACTGGAAAATTATTCTATGAGAAAGTATGTTAGCTGGGCATGGTGGCACATGCCTGTAGTCCAAGTACTTGGGAGGCTGATAGGAGGATAGCAGGTTTGGGGCCAGCCTCAGCAACTTAGAAAGTGCCAGTTTCAAAATAAAAAATAAAATAGGGCTGGGCATATAGTTCAGAGGCAGTCTGTCCCTGGGTTCAATCCCCAGTACCACACACACACACACAAAAGTATGTTTATAGAAATTGTAGAATGCATATTCATGAACTGTTGGTATATGATAAGTAGTATATAATTACTTAATTCCTTGGTTTTCATTTGAAAATTAAGGTTATGACTGGGCGTAGTTGCATGTGCCTGTAATCCCAGTACTTGGGAGGCTAAGATAGGAGGATCATAGGTTTGAGGACAGTTTCAGCAATTTAGCAAGACTCTCAGCAACTTAGCGACACCCTGTTTCAGAATAAAAACTAAAAAGGGCCGGGCGTGGTGGCGCACACTTGTAATCCCAGTACTTTGGGAGGCGGAGACCGGAGGATCCGGGTTCACGGCCAGCCTCAGCTCTCTTGCTCTCTCTCTCCCTGTCTCTATCTATCTATCTATCTATCTATCTATCTATCTCTATCTCCTTAGTGAGGCCCTCTGCAACTTCGTGAGACTCGGTTTCAAAATAAAGTATAAAAAATAGGGCCGGGGGCATAGTGCGGAGGTAGAACGCCCCTGCGTTCAATCCCTGGTACCGCAAAAAAAAATTTTTTTAAATAAAAATAAAAAAAATAAAAGCTAAAAAGGACTGGGGTGTAGCTCAGAGGTACAATGCCCCTGAGTTTGACCCCCATTACCCCTGAGATAAGACAGGAAAAATCAAAGTAATGGGTAAAAAGGAGACTAACAGGAAAGAAAAGGAAGACTGTAGCTTTAATTCTAAAAACTCCATGATGATCTGTATCTTTACCCTACAGGGTCTGTTTTTCCCCAAAGGCCCTCACCTTTAATCCTAAAGGCATATCTCCCACCTAAAGTTTCTGAGATGTTTGGGAAACAAAAGATCCATGAGGGAGGTCTGACACTTGGTCAAGCTCAGACACCACCCAGCCACCCAGCCAGCACCCATTGATCAGATGTCAGGAACCTGAGGATTCTGAGAAGGTCCAGACCTCCATCTCTGCTGTGTGCCCCACCCACCCCCTCACGGGGATCTCCTACAAAAAACAACTGTAAAGACCCCAAAGTCGCTCTCTCCCTCTTGAGGTGCCCTGAGTTCAAGGGTGTATCCCCCACTTTCCTAAATAAACCTTTGCCTTTGTCTCTGACTGACAGATACTGAAATTCTATTCTGCCATGGAAACCAAGGATCTCCGCCTGACCCCCCCAAAAGGCCTAGGAAAATTTTTTTTATCTTATCAAGATAATTTTCTATGCTTCAGATTGGTTTTATCAAGGTCTCTGATGACTTGGAAAAATGAGCCATGTCCCTTAAAAGTTGAAGGGTTTCTTCTTTCTAGTATGTACATTTCTGTATTAGCTTTTAAAATCTTTTAATTGTCACTCTGGTTAGATGAATGACTTTTATAATGATCTATTTTCATTAAGTGCTTTAAACCTTTTGACATTTTCGACACACTTCTCTAAGATCAAGTTCTACATTAAGTCTTTTTGACCTTGAACTAACTTTGGGATGTTCCACGGGGGGCCCCAGAACTTCTCAAGGGATTTATAAAAGAGAGATATTAAACTAATTAACTTTAGTTGATATGATGGAAAGCATTGTCAAATGAGAAACTATGCTTAACCCTCTGTAAGTTCTAGTTATATGGATGTATTATTAATATTTGTTTTAATTGCACTTAAATTAATAGAAATATAAGACATAATTCTAGTTACTACATTAAAATATTGTATGACACAGATATCATCAAATATTGTTAATTGTTGGAGGCCAGCCTCAGCAAGTTAGCAATACCCTGTTTCAAAATAAAACCCAAAAAGCACTAAGGGTATAGATTGGAGGTAGAACATCCTGGGTTCAATCCGACAATATATATATATATATATATATATATATATATATATATATATATATTTGTGTGTGTGTGTGTGTGTGTGTGTGTGTGTGTGGTACTGGAGATTGAACCCAGGGGCATTCTACCTCTGAGCTACACCCCCAGCCCTATTTTTATCCTTTATTTTGAAACAGGTCTCAGTAAATTGCATAGGGCCTCACTAAGTAGTTGAGGCTGGCCGTGTAACAGTGGCCTGCTTCTGACCCTGGAAGCAACAAATGACCTTTTTGAAAGCTGACATTTTTCCTCCTGCCCCTCTCTTTCTCCCCTGTTAAAAGGTTACAGGCTCTTATGAGTTTACTGACCAAAGGAGTGAAGACTGGACACCTGGCACCTGTGAGTCTGAGAAAGAACCAACTCAAGGATGACTTAGACATGAACTGTGTCTCTTCTGACAAGCCCACGTGAACACCCTGAAGTGCGAACTCTTAAAAGGGACTTGATTCCTTTGTTCAGGGAGAATCCAGGGTTTGATTTTGAACTCTTAAATTCACTGGATTTCTCCAACTTGCTAGCAAATTAATAATTTTCTTTTTCCTTCTTTCTGAAGGCTTGTCCCAATTATTTGATTCAGCAAATTGGGGCAGGTACTGACATTCGGTTTCAAAATTGGCGACCACAAAGGGACCTGAGTGCACCCCTCTCTCCTAGTAAACCAGGCACTTTGATGGGCCCCCCCCCACCCTCCACCTTACTGTGAGGTGGGATGATGTGGAAAAACTTATAGAGAGCCTGCCATTCTGGATTTTGGAGACAAGGAAGACTGCCTTGAGTAAGAACTGTTTGGACAGGGGTGCTCTCCCATGAAGGGCAGGGTAGATTGGAGACTTCCCAGCAGCTGCCAAGGTTCTTTTTCACCTTGGGAAATTCTCACTATCCTCTCCCTGAGTGGGTACAGCTTGCTTGCCATTCAGATTGATTTGGGAGGAAGGAAACTGAATGCAATAAGTCGTGACAACATTGGAACATTGGCCATTTGGGAAGTTCCCCTTGGAGCACACTCCATAGTCCTCTGATCCCTCACATTTGGGTCCTCCCTTTTATGGCGGGGGGAGCATTTGATTGGTCCCTTTGTGGGAACTTTTGTGGTGCATAAATCTTGTCAGCAGACACTTCTAGCCTTGGTTCTGCATTTTGTCCCTGTAATCAAATAAAAACAAAGGGCCTCTAGGCACTCTGATAGTCCTCATCTGTGCAAACACCTGCCTATTGGCCCTGTTAGTATCTGCAGAGAAAGAGAAGCTCAATAATAAAAGGGTAGAAAGTAAAACAAGACTCCTAAAGTTTTCTAAGAGTTGTAAGGTACACTTCAAATCTCTAGAGCAAATTTTCCAGACATATTCTGATATGAAGCTTCTTTAAAAAAAAAAAAACCTTGACTGGACAGAACACCTAAACATTAAAAAGTTTCAGTGAGTGAAGGGGGAAATTGTCATGTACCCTCACAGCTCACATGTGTTGCCTTTAAGGTGTGTAATGCCTGGAAGGAACACTAGAGCCAGCATGTGTTTGTTGGCTGCCTCTGTAAAGGTATCCTTAAGAAAGAGCCCCCACTGCAGCCCTGGACAAAAGTTGACAATGGGGACTGTCTGATCCCTCTCATATGCCAAAATTTGTGCAAGTTAAATGCTCCTCTAGCTTGGCGTGTTTGCGCACACTTGTAATTCCAGTACTTGGGAGGTGGAGACCGGAGGATCTGGGTTCGCGGCCAACCTCAGCTACTTAGTGAGGCCCTCCGCAACTTCGTGAGACCCGATTTCAAAATAAAGTATAAAAAATAGGGCCGGAGGTGTAGATTGGAGGTAAAACACCCCTGGGTTCAATCCCCAGTACCACACAAAAAAAAATTCTCCTCTAACCTTTTCACCTGAGAAGCAGTGACTTCACTTGCAGGTACTACTGGAAAATGCACTCTGGTCCCAACTCTCCTTTGCTAACAAAATAAATAAATAAAATGGCTCACTTTGTGGGAGGTCTTTGAAAAAAAAGAAAAAGAAAAAGTGAGTAGGGCTATATGGACCAATGGGACCCTGGGAAAAATGGTCAACACTACCCCAATCAGGATTTACATAAGGAAAGAATAGCCTTTCCCAAGAAGACATAATACCTCCTTAGGAAGAAAGTACTAACAGAGATCCAGCCTCTTCTGTGCAGATTTTTAAAACATGGATTAATCCAGCTTTAGCCATTTCCCTGCACTTTCCTGACTGAAATGCTAGGTAATTATGGCTGTTTTATAGCTCTGGACTTAAAAGATGTATTCTTCCAAATCCCACTAAAAATATTCAGTTACTGTTTGCCTTTAAATGACAAGACCCCAGTAACTTCCCAGTGTTGCTGAGCTATTTTATCACACTAATTCAAAAATTCCCCTGCTCTCTTTAATAAAAGCCTAATAAAGGACTTGGGAGAGTTGCAGTTGGATGATGGAGTTCTTCTGTAATATGTGGATAACTTGCTTATAGCCAGCCCAGATTATGGACACTGCTTTTTAAACACTATTGCAATATTAAACCACCTGACATCATGTGGGTATAAGGTCTTCCCTAAAAAGTGATTTGCAAAAAACCAATTACCAGTCTGAGACTTCAGATCAGCCAAAGCCCCCGATGTCTGATGTCAGATCAGAAATAGGCTGTTTTGAGTCTTGGGAAACCCAAGGATTGGAGACTGATATGTGGATTCCTAGAAATGGGCAGGATTCTTTTTTATTTAAATTCCATATTTTGGATTAATAGCAAAACCCCTGTATAAGGACTTTAAAACAAACAGAGACAGGGTCTTTGACTTGACCTTCAGAGTGGCAAACTGCATTTGAGAAATTAAAACAAAGCCTCATGACAGCCCCTGTATGTAATCTGCTTAATTTAGAAAAGGAGTTCAAATCCTATGTGCATGGAAAATAAGGTATGGCCCTGGAAGCATTCACAGGTATTAAAAGACACAATGTGGCCAGGTGCTTATTGTCAAAGCAGCAGCTGAACAGTAGCTGCCACCTGTGACTTACTGTCGGAGGCTAAAAAGTTTATGCTAGGGCAGCCTATTACTGTGTTTGATGCCCATCAAAGACTGGTCCTATAGAACAGGAGAATGGTTCCTGGCCAGGTACTAGAAAAATGGGAAATACCAGGCCATCCTACTAGATAACCCAATTGTCAGCCTTAAGACTGTGTCCACCCTAAACCCAATGACTCTGTTGCCAGCAAGTGATGATGGGTCAGTACAATGTGACTGCCTGGGAATCTTGAACACTGTTTACTCTAGCAGGTTGGGCTTGTCTGATCAGCCTATAACAGAGCCAGACTTAAACCTTTTCACCAATAAAAGCAGCCTCATGAACAATGACTGGTGGATAGCTGGATATGACATGGTCACCAGACAGCAGGTGCTGAAAGCCAAAGCTGTGCTGCCTGGAACATCAGCTCAAAAGGCTGAGCTAATAGCTCCAACAAGAGCTCTCAGACTGTCCAAAGGAAAGGAGGTATTTTAATTAAAAAAAAAAGTTAAAAGAAAAAGGAAAACCTTTTATGTGGGAAAGAATTTTTTATGGCAAGATTTTTTTTGTTCTAAATGACTATTATCCCATAGGAGAAAAGAAAGGTGAGAACAAAAATCAGAAGGTTAAGCAAGTTGCAGAGGGTTTGAGGAAGTTGCAAATGATTTGTAAAAGATAAAACTTATGAAAGAAAATTTGTATATGGTAAAGAAGATTAAAATTAAAAGAAAAATTTTAAAGGGTTTTCTAAAAGTCACATTTAATGTATTCATTCTATGTTTAAAACAATTGGGTTTTATTAAATTATTGATGTGCTCTTTGTAAAGTTCTACAAAAACTAGCCTAGGGGGAAAATGCATTTTATTAAGACAATTTCCTTTTTTTCTGTTGTCTCTATCATATACATTTGAAACAATAAGGTTTTCTGCTTTTAGTAGCATTTCCAAATGCTATTTTAAAAAAAGAGACTTTATATTTTAGTGAGATAATCTCTTGTATTACTTTTTTTCAGGACTTAGATTACTTAAAAAACTTGCGTTAACAGAGTTGGGGTTTAAGTATCTGTGTGTTTTATAGCCTGTTAAATTTATAACTTTATAACTCAGGCCAAATAAACAACTATTATTTTGGATTGCTATAGTGTATTTGATATCCTACATATCTGTGACTAAAATATGTATATATCTGAGGACAAAACATGCTGTGTATCTGAGCTTTATCTAAATGTTATATAAAGGTTTATAAAGTTAAACATATATAGGTTCAGTACATTCAAGGTAAACAAACAGTAAATGCTCTCTTTTATACAATATGCATTGTGTCTAAACCTTAAACATATGGAAATGGTTAATGAAATTTTAAAATTTCTACCCTCTATGTAGATATCTAGTACCACTGAGATAAAAAAATCCCTGTCATTTTAAGACCTCGCTTACACCCGTTTACTTTGACTAAATGTTTTATTATTGTATAAAAGAGATACAATTGACTGTCAGATAATAATCCTGTTTCTGATCATATAACTCTAAACATATAAAGGGTCTAGAGCTATTTGATTTTTGTCAATGCTGTTAACCTACAAAGAGCTGTAATTATAGTTTTCTTACTGAGTGGTAAATTCTAAATTTCACTCCATGGTTAGGGTTAATATATATGTGACAATGATATTGATTATTACTGAATTCTTTGTGAGTTAAGTATGTTTCCTAAGTATCTTCTAATACACAAAGCTTAAGAGGACAGTTTACCAAACTGGTGTCCTCTAAACATAAAACTTGTGAATAGTAACAAAACTGTTTTTTAAAGTTTATATTTATATGTCCTTAAATTGTATTATGACTATCTTTAAACAAAAATAATTAAAGGTACTCAAATATGTGGCATTCCAAACCATGCCACTCTGATTAAAAACTGGTATTAATAATATATGTGTATGTGTATATAAAAAGTTGAATTTAAATGGGGATTTGTTTATATCATCAAATATTGTCAAAACTATTATAAAAACTAGATTTGTTTTGTCTCTAATAGTTTTGTTTTACATATCCTTACAAGCCTTTGTAATTGTTGTCTGTTAACATTACAGACATACAGCTACTAGCAGAGTGACCTAAGCAGTATTTTGATAGTCTTCACTTAAAAGAAACAGATAGGCTATACCGACCCCTATTCATTAAAAAGAACTGGCAAGAACTTACCTCTTGTGTGTTCAACAACTGAGACTTGTAAAACAACCAGGCAATAGAAGGGTTAAGGGAAAAATAGCCAATATTTTGACCCTTGCCCTCCAAGGTCAAATAGAATCCAGGAAATAAATGCTGGGACTGCAATGGGCTCTGTAAATTCTGGAGAGTCGTCTGATTCTCCTAGTAGGGAGATTGTGAAGACCCCAGAGGCCAAGAGTCACCAGTGCACATTCTGCAACAAGGAGGGTCATTGAAAGGGAAAGTGTCCCCAGGGCTTCAAGAAGAGCCAAATGGTTAGCAAGACCATGGCCCATCCTGGCAGATGGCACAACAGGTAGAGGAAAAGCCTCACAAAGTCCCTTAGAGTAACTGTGTGGAGCACTGACTGACCTCAACAGCAAAATAATTTTATAAAAATTTGTCGCCCCATATAGAGCTAACTACTTGGTCTTGAGCACCCCACTGTTATTCTTCTTACTCCAACAGCAGTGAAAGTCCAAGATATTGTGGCTTGGATTCATCACAGTTACCTAAAGTCAGCTGCCTTGGAGTCTACAGCCTTGGAGATGACTCATTGGTCCCAGGAAATCTGTAGAACCAAGCAAGCTGATCCTGAGAAAGACGACCTTCTCTGCTCCGGTCACACTCAGAAGCCTATAGAGTCATGCACGACAAAAGACCAGGAGCATAACATCTCAAAACACAAAATTAAACTCTGGGTTTTATGTCATGAGTGCCTTGGAATTGACTTTATTAGTGAAATTTACAGTGGTCCTTTATTTCTTAATTTTGACACTTGGGTGCCTGCCTAATGTGACTTTGCATTGCTAAAATGAAAAAGCAATTGGCAGTTCTCATCCTGTGAGGTGGAGCTCGGCTGAGACTGGTGTCAGGGATTGGGTCCACAAAGTGGTAAAGACCTCGATGGCTGGGAGGCATCCACCCCCATATGCTGCTCTCATGGTTCTGGTGCAAGTGGCCTTAGAAGTTGAGAATGTTAGCCGGGCGTGGTGGCGCACGCTTATAATCCCAGTACTTTGGGAGGCAGAGACCAGAGGATCCGGGTTTGCGGCCAGCTTCAGCTCTCTCGCTCTCTCTCTCCCTGTCTCTCTCTCTCTCTCCTTAGTGAGGCCCTCTGCAACTTCGTGAGACCCGGTTTCAAAATAAAGTATAAAAAATAGGGCCGGGGGCATAGCGCGGAGGTAGAACGCCCCTGCGTTCAATCCCCGGTACCGCCAAAAAAAAAAAAAAGAAGAAGAAGTTGAGAATGTTTTGTTAAAATTTATTGAGAATTCTAAAAAGGGGGTTAATGAGTAGGAAACCCAGTTAGAGCCTTGAAATTATTGTTAGTTAGGAATTTGGACTTAAAATAAGAATTTCCCCCAACCTCTTCCCCCTAGTTTTCCACAAGCTGATGGGCTGACACTTCGAAAGATGAAAGACGGGACCAGCCCTCTTAATTGAACCATTAATTGAGCCGTTCCCTAGGCAACCCTGGAGCCTTGACCCAGGAGCTTTCCCTAATGTAAACAAGAGAGAGCCTTTCTGGGCCATTTACGAGATAAGAGAGGGCAGGGACAATATGTGATCTAACAGCCTTTCTGCTTTCTATACCTTGTTTATGCTAGGTGGAATAAATCTCACTCTGGGTAGCTGTCTACAGAGACTTCCAACCCGGGATGCTGGATGTCATTGCTTGCCCTGACGTGGTTACTGCACACACTGTATCCAGCATGCTGTAGTGTGATGGTTTATTTGGATTTCTATGCTTGCTTCTATAATCAATTTTCCTTCACAATAAAACAGTCTTGTTTCTAACAAGTAAATTCTCATGACCTGATTCTTTTTCTTTTTTTTTTTTTTTGGTCCTACAGGTTGAATCCAGGGGCTTTCTACCTCTGAGCTGCACTCCCACCCCTATTTTAAATTTTTAAAATTTTTTTGTGGAACTGGGAATTGAACTCAGGGGCAGTCTACCTCTGAGCTACACCCTCAGCCCAATTTTTTATTCTTTATTTTGAAACAGGGTCTCACTAAATTGCAGAGGGCCTCAATAAGTAGCTGAGGCTGGCCGCAATCCCAGATCCTCCAGTCTCAGCCTCCCAAGTACTGGGATTACAAGCGTGCACCACCACGCCTGGAAAATTTTTAAATTTTGAAACAGGGTCTTGCTAAGTTGCTGAAGGTATTGCTGTACTGCTGAGGTTGTCCACAAAACGGCAATCCTCCTGTCTCAGCCTCCCAAGTACTGGGATTTCAGGTGTGTGCCACCTCACCCAGCTTGAGATCATGTTTCAAAATAAAAAAATAAAAAGGACTCAGGGTGTAGCTCAGAGGTAGAATTCCCTGCGTTTAACTCCAAGTCCTGGAAAAACAAACCAAGACACCTCACACTTGTTGGTTATGATGTGGCTGTGTGTGGTTCCCTGAAGCTCAGTGGCTATGATTGGCTGAGACCCCTACCTGTTACAGGGCAGGTTGCAATCTGTTTACACAACACATTGAATTCCTGCTCATTATGAATGGGAAAACCTTTAGCCCACATTAAAATACGGACAGAGGCAGCTTTAGGCCCAACTGGACTCAAATGAAGAATTGGTGGTATAGCATTATCCTCCTATGTGGGGGAGAATGAAGCTCTTGCTGAGGTCCCTGCACAGCACCCAGCCCTGGGCCTCAGCAGGGAGCCGCCCCTGGCGCCCTCTGCTCAGGGCCAGGCAGCACAGGTGAGGCCACTCAGGTACCGCAGGTACATGGTTGCTATTCCTCCTGTGACCGTGTGCTTGTTTCAGAGCAGGTCCTCCTTGGTAGGAGAGAGGAGTCAGGGGAGCACCTCTCGCTGCCACGGCCTTGCCCTCCAAAGGTTACGCTGTCTGTAATGCGCTATGGGAATATCTGAAAAGGGTTATAAGCCTATATGATCTGGGTGTGTTGCTGAAAGAGAATTTGGATGTCTCTGTTGACCACAAGGAGTTTGATGGAGGAAGGGCTGTGTCCAGCAGGGTGACAGGCAGGGGCAGAGGCCCTGGCTGCTGTGCAGTGTGGCCGCCCCTGCAGTGCTGAGGGCTGCCGCCTGCCTTGTGCAGAGACGGCCTTGCCCAGCACAGGCAAGGCAGGACCCGAGGCTCCAGACCCACGTGCAGAGCCCGAGGAGGGGCCGGGCTGCGCGCCTGGGTGGCGCTGAAGTCCCTGAGCAGGGCTTCGTCAGTGGCTCGTGCTCATTGCCCACTTAGAATGTTCCAGGCCCTGTGCGTGCAGCTGTGTGTAGACCTGTGTGCACTGACCCACTGAAGAGCCTCAGAGGAAAGCCGGGAGCGACAGAGGCCCAGAGAGAAGTGAAGAGTGCAGGAATGACCACAACAGGAACCAAGAAATAAGAAACAAGAAAAGAAGCAATGTAAGGCGCTGATGAAAACGATCCACTTCCATGCTGACGCCTCAAGGCGCAGACGAAGCTCATGGATCACCAGCACTTGCGTCCTCCCTGCGCCAACACCTGGAAAATGCTGGTGTTTGAATCAAAACCAGGTTACTGTGCCATTTCCGGGCTCCGGGTATTGGGATCGGCCCGGGCCGGAGGCGCGGAGCAGGGCCAAGGGGTTGGCAGTCTCCGCCGCCTTTGTGGCCGCCTGGCCGCTCCTGCTCGTGGCCCACGCCGGACTTTGCACCGCGGGGCTGGAACCTGGGACATGGCGCCCGGGCGGCCAACATGACCGAAGTCAGCATCGACCAGTCCAAGCTGCCCAGAATCAAGGATGTGTCCTGGGACTTTCTGTCCTGGAGGACCACACCCTGGCTCACACCGGGGAGAAGAAATTGAGCATCATTTGGCATCAGACATTCAGCGGAGCCGTTTGGTCCAGCAGGATCTCCAGGTGGTTAGCAGCTCCAAGAGGAAGATCTGAAGGGCCAGGCTCAGCTCCACAAGCGCCACAAAGACCTCGAATAACAAGACTGTGAAATTAGCCGGGCGTGGTGGCGCACGCTTGTAATCCCAGTACTTTGGGAGGCGGAGACCGGAGGATCCAGGTTCGCGGCCAGCCTCAGCTCTGTCTCTCTCTCTCTCCCTGTTTCTCTCTCTCTCTCTCTCTCTCTCTCTCTCTCTCTACTTAGTGAGGCCCTCCGCAACTTCGTGAGACCCGGTTTCAAAATAAAGTATAAAAAAAATAGGGCCGGGGGTGTAGTGCGGAGGTAGAACGCCCCTGGGTTCAATCCCCGGTACCACAAAAAAAGAGATACCTGGAGAAGTTGAAGTATGTTATTCTGAATGCATGGACTTATAAGCCCACTTGCAAAAATTGGCCTTGATACTGTTCTTAACACTTACTGTGTTAGCAGGGCTCTCTGAAGCTCCAGGTAATGAACCACTTATTGACCAAAACTTATTTCTCTGAAATTTTAACTAGGTCATGCTGTCAACTGAAAATGAAAACCTTTGTGTCCTTTCTCTTGTTTTATGTTTACTTACAGAGCCAAGGGAAGTGGGTTTGGAAGGTGACTGTGTGAGAGGTGATGGCTTCAGTTTCTGGCTGTAGATTGAAGGCTCTTTCTTGCTTAAGACAAAGCAGTATTTGTTGGTAACCTCTCAATAAAGATCCGTGTACCTGTCAATAATTAGATTCATTCAACCTGAAGTTACATTTGATAAAGTGGTTCTTTATCCAAGTATTTGATTGTGCATATTAGTTAGTGGGCCTTAATGGGTATTGTATTCCTTTATACAAGATCTTTAAGCCCCTCTTCAAGAAATTCAGAGTCTTTGTTTAGCTACAAACTCATGGAAATATGTATTTTCCATGGTATTTAGTTAATGTAAATGGCAATCAAGATATATATATATATATTATTTTTTTTACATTCCTTCATCCTTACTTGCTATTCCTTTTTAATAGTATGAATCTGACATTTTTGCATTTTGGTATGGTGTTTATTTAAGAAAAAATGTATAGGTGACTAAAGGAAAAAGTTGTTAATTAGCCCCTCCACACATACACACACACACATACACTGGGAACTGCCTTCTGCTTGTCTTATCTTTTTTTTTTTTTTTTTTTTTTTTTTTTGCAGTACCGGGGATTGAACCCAGGGGCGTTCTACCTCCGCGCTACACCCCTGGCCCTATTTTTTTATACTTTATTTTGAAACCGGGTCTTACGACGTTGCGGAGGGCCTCACTAGGTAAAGAGAGAGAGAGAGAGAGAGAGACAAGGGGAGAGAGAGAGAGAAAGAGAGCTGAGGCTGGCCGCGAACCCTGATCCTCCGGTCTCCACCTCCCAAGGTACTGGGATTACAAGCGTGCGCCACCACGACCGGCCTTCTTGTTTTATCTTTCCAGACAGTCTATGGCTGGGTAATATTCAGGAAGCTACCGAGAACACATTCTTAGAGTGGACTTGGATCTCTCATTTTGAGAAAGATCTTTAGTTTTGTACAATTTTATATTATAGGAACTTAAGTAAAAGGTACCTGAGAGTTAAGTTTTGGGCAAATGATAATCTGGAAAGAAATATAACTTTAAGGCATGTAGTCATTTTGGAACAATGGAGAAAAGAGAAAATAACAGAACTTAGAATAGTTATAATGAAATGAATACAGGAAAGCTTTAGTTATGGAGGGAAGGAGAAAATGGAAGTCCTGGCCTTAAATCAAATTCCATAGTGGTTTCAATATCCAAAACTTAGGCTTGCTGACTTACAGTAATGCTGTATTTTTCTTTATCTGCCTTGTGGTTTTGCATCGTGTTTAAAAAAATTAATGGTAACTTTAAAGAGAAAAACATAGTTGTATTTTTATTTGATATCAATTTAGGCAAATGTGCAACATCATTTGCCACATTTTTATTTTATAAACGTTTATTTTTCTATTTCATACAGTGGTCAATTTTACTTTAAAAATTTTTTTACATTTCTTTTGCTTCTCATGTATGTCATTCAATCGTGTTTATTATTATAAAATGTTAACTGGACATACTGTCATGCCAGACCATTTAGCACTTAACCAGAATGCTATTTTAGTGAGCAAGCAAAGGTGGTATTACCTGTGTGATAGCCAATTCAATATCAGTATTGAAAATCTGTTACTTTTTTTAGGTTTTTGAAAGATTAGATTTTAAAATATTGTATCTTTATTTTATTTTATTTTTTGTAAAGGAAACACTTTTTTTAAAGAGTATTAGTAAATATTTACTAGTGAATAGGAGATAGAAATCTAATTCTCCCAGTTATATCCTCCTTCTTTCTCATTAAAATAAAATAATGATCTTTGTGATGATAAAAGCAACGACGGTATGTTGAAGAACTGCCAGGCACTCTTCATGTGTTCTCTCCTTATTTTGTGCTTTTTATATAATTGAGGAAATGTTTATTTTGTTCCTATTCCTGCTACCGTTAACACATGTAATTTAATTTTGAAGCCCACAGTGTATTAAGCTTTAATGTTGTGATATAAACTAACGTTCCTGGCTGTGATAGTTAATCTAGGTTGTCAACTTGACCTGATCATGACACACCCAAGATTATGTGATTTTGGGTGTATAA
>PVJS01040458.1:0-18431 GCA_004027185.1 Glis glis
CACACACACACACACACACACACACACACACACACACACACACACACCCAGGGGCTTTATACCTCTGAGCTACACCTCCAGCCCTGTGTGTGTGTGTGTGTGTGTGTGTGTGTGTGTGTGTGTGTGTGTGTGTGTGGAAACAGGGTCTCACTAGGTTGCTGAGTCTCACTATGTTGCTGAGGCTGTCTTTGAACCTGTGATCCTCTCGTCTCAGCCTCCCAAGTACTGGTATTATAGGCATGCATCACCACGCTTGGCTAGTGCTTTTTTTTTTTTTTGCGGTACCGGGGATTGAACCCAGGGGCGTTCTACCTCCACGCTACACCCCCGGCCCTATTTTTTATACTTTTTATTTTGAAACCGGGTCTCACGAAGTTGCGTAGGGCCTCACTAAGGGGAGAGAGAGAGAGAGAGAGAGAGAGAGAGAGAGAGAGAAAGAGAGCGAGCTGAGGCTGGCCGCGAACCCGGATCCTCCAGTCTCCACCTCCCAAAGTACTGGGATTACAAGCGTGCGCCACCATGCCCGGCTTGGCTAGTGTTTTTTTATTTAGTGTTTTTGTTTGCATCTTAACCATTTGACCCAAACCATATCCTTCATATCCCCTTTTAAGGAGCTTGAGTTGTAAAGGCTGCTAGAAATACTACCATGTGTAGTACTGTTGAGTCATACCAGAATTACAAAAGCTAGGACACTGAAAAGATGATGAAGACATAAAATACAAAAACAGGCTGAGGACCATTTAAGACATTATATAGTAGAGCATGATTAAATAACACAGCACGATAGAATATTGTAAAAGTAATAAGGGAAATGGGCAATCAAGAATGGTATTGTTTCCCTGCAGCCGAGATTCGGGCCCTCCACCCTCTACCGTGAGTGAAGCAGAATTTGAAGAGATCATGAAGCGAAACAGAGCAATTTCCAGCAGTGCCATTTCCAAAGCGGTATCTGGAGCCAGTGCAGGTAACTTAAGTCTTACCTTTGCTGCCTTTTCCTTACTTTTACTTTTTCCCTTGTTTTGACATTTCCATTGGCAAAGGTTCAACAACACAGAGTTGGAGCACTGTTAGATATCACGAATGACACACTTCAAAGAACAATAGGTAACTGGACTTACTGGCTTTGGGGACACTCTGGTGCTGGTATTCAGCATGCGTCTAGACCTGTCCTATAAAACCAACCTAGAGCCTAGAATATGAGTAACTAATACCATAATACCATCTTGTTGTGGTATTTATTATAGAATGAAATGCCTGCCTTATGAAGATTGTGATCTCAGTGGTTCATCTTTAGATCTAGAGTCTGTGTAGGGGATCGAATGCCAAATATAGAGCCTGATTTTTAGGAACAATGCCTCAACTAGATGATGGTTTGATACGCAATCTGATTGCATTAGGGAGTCTAGGCAGAACTGGTGGCCTCCAGGTAGCCTGTCCTGGAAAGGCAAGTGTGTGAGGTGTCATTGTAAGGGTATATCATCATGCCCTATCAGCTAACTTTCACCCTGCTCTCAGGATAAAGTGCGCAGAACCAGCAGCTGTGATTCTGAAAGCCCTGGGTGTAAAATCTTTGGTTTCTAAAAAAGAGGATATTGAAAGTTTGAGGGTTCTAGTCCAAGTTTCACATCATGACATGAGTCATGTTCACTTTCTTCCTGTGCATTTACCAGCTGAACATAACTGTAGACCAGCAGATCTCCTAAGAGATAAGTTAGCCCTAAATATTATTATGGCTGGGCATGATGATATTTGGAGTACCAATACCTGGGATGCTGAGAAGAGAGGATCACAGGTTTGAGTCCAGCCTCAAAAACTTAGCGGGGCCCTCAGCAGCTTACACCCTGTTTCAAACTAAAAAATTAAAATAGGGCTGAGAGTATAGCTCAGAGGTAGAACGACAGAATAGGTTAAAAACAAAGTGTGTATGTTCTCTTTATTGATGTTTTTGGGTTGTTTTTTTTTTTTTTTTGTACTGTGGATTGAACTCAGGGTCATTCTACCTCCAAACTACTACACTTTCAGCTCTTTGGATTTTTTTATTTTGAAATAGGGTCTTGCTAAGTTGCTGAGGCTGGCCTTAAACCTGTCCTCCTGTCTCAGCTTCCCAAGTAATGGAATTACAAGCATGCATCACATGCCCAGCATCGAATCTAAATTAAAAATAACATATGCTCATTGTAACAAGTGAAATATATAGTTTACCAAAAATAACAACTGTTCCTTCTTCCCTTCACCCTGAAATGATCAATAATTGAGTCTTTTGTGTGTGTGTGGTACTGGGGATTGAACTCAGGGGCATTCTACCTCTGAGCTACAGCCCCAGCCCTATTTTATTCTTTATTTTGAAACAGGGTCTCACTAAGTTGCTGAGGCTGGCTGCAAACCTTCGATCCTCCTGTCTCAGCCTCCCACACACTGGGATTTCAAGCGTGTGCCACCATGCCCAGCTAATAACTGAATCTTTATCTCCATCCCTTTTTGTTGTTTTTATTCCAGTCATTCAAACCACAAATATTTATTGAATGTGTCTGTAAAATAGACAAAATTTCCCTACCTGAGTGAAACTGATGTCTTGGTGTTGCTGGGCCTCCACAGGATCATGGTTCCTGCATAGTTTTGTTTCTGTTACTGCCTCACACAGAGGAAGCTGTCAGTCCTCATTTTCACTGAACCCTGTGTGCTTTCATGCTTTCCTTGTATTTTCGGCCCTTAACTTAGCTTGTAAGTATCTACCCTGTGATCACTATCCCTGAGCCAGGCATTGCTCAGCCTTGGGAAATGAAATGGCTAGTTATTGATTGCAGGCAGCAAAAACAGGGTTTTTTTTTCTTTTTTTGTGGTACTGGGGATTGAACCCAGAGGCATTCTACCTCAGAGCTAACAACCCCAGCCCTATTTTATTTTTATTTTGAAACAGGGTCTCTAGGTTGATGAGTCCCACTATTTCTAAGGCTGTCCTTGAACCTGTGATCCTCCTGCCTTAGCTTCCCAAATACTGGGATTACAAGCGTGTGCCACCACGCCCAGCTAAAAAATTTTCTTAAATGTATATATACAGTTATAATGTCTTGGTCAACAACAGACTGCATGTGTGATGGTGGTCCCATAAGATTATATCACCTAATAATGTTATAACTGTCTTAGTTTGTGTAAGTACACTCAGTGATGTTTAGCATAGTGATGAAATTGCCTAACAGTGTGTTTCTCAGATAATATCCCATCATTGATGCATAACTGTAACATATAAACATGTTTTAGAGATATGTATTATATACATATGCATCTGATTATAGATTAAAAGCAATTCATAGAAGTAAGCAATGTTAAAAGAAAGTCCTTGGGCTGGAGATGTAGCTCAGTGGTAGAGTACATGCTGAGCCTGTGCAAGCCCCTGGGTTCAAGCCCCAGCACCACAAAAAAAAAAGCAAAATGAAAGTCCTTAGCTGGACACATACCTATAATCCCAGTGCTTGGGAGGCTGAGATAGGAGGATCACAGGTTCAAGGACAGCCTCAGCAACTTAATAAGACCTTGTTTCCAAACAAAAAATAAAAAGGGCTGGGGTTGTACCTCAGAGGTAAAATGCCTCTGGATTCAATCCCCAGTACCCTCCCCCTGCTGCATGCACGCGCGCGTGCACACACACACACCACACACACACACACACACACACACACACACACACACACACACACACACACACTAGATGTGCTGGCGCATGCCTGTAATCCCAGTACTTGGGAGGCTGAGATAGGAGGATCAAAGGTTCACCGCCAGCCTCAGCAATTTAGTGAGGCCCTCCACAACTTAGTGAGACCCTATTTCAAAATAAAAGAATAAAATAGGGCTGGGGGTTAGTTTGGAGGTAGAATGCCCCTGGGTTCATTCCCTAGTACCACAAAAAAATAGTCTTCTGTATAAGGACCACCAAGACCAACTTTTGCAATTTAATGTATATTCCTCCAGATTTTTTTCTGCACAGATGGACAGCATAAATATAATACTGATTGTTTTTACAAAAATGCAGTACAGTTTTGCAACTTGTTTCTTTTCTTAAATTGTTAAATCCTGGCTACTATTATATTAATATCTGACATTTATTGAGTCCTTACTGTGTGCCTTGCATGGTGCTAAGCACTTTACATGTGTTTCTTTGTTTACATATAGGTTAACCTTTTGTGTGTGTGTGTGTGTGTGTGTTACTAAGGATTGAACCCAGGGGTGTTTTACCTCTGAGCTACATCCCCAGACCTATTGTTTTATTTTTTTTATTTTGAAACAGAGTATCACTAAGTTACTGAGGCTGGCCTTGAACTTGTGATCCTCTTGTCTCAGCCTCCCAAGTACTAGGATTACAGGTGTGTGCTACCACGTGTTTACCTTATGCTTTTAACAACTACATAATAACCTATAGAGCTATAGTTCATTAATTTCTATAGCCAGACTCTATGTTGAAGGTAATATAACAAACAACACTGAAACATTAACTATACGTACTTCTGTGAACAGAAGTAGAAAATTTTTAGTAGAATTGCTGAATCAAATAGCATGTCCAAACTGGGCATGGTGGCACACTCCTCTAATCTGAGTTCTTGGGAGAGTGAGACAGGAGGCTCACAGGATTGAGGACAGCCTCAGCAATTTAATGAGACTCTCAGCAACCTAACAAAACCTTGTTTCAAAACAAAAAAAATTAAAAGGGCTGGGGCTATAGCTCAGAGGTAGAATGTCTCTGGGTTCAATCACCAGTAATACATACACACACACACACACACACACACACACACACACTCACACACACACACACACACTCACACACTAAACAACCTGGGAATGGTGGCATACACCTGTAATCCCAGTGCTTAGGAGGCTGAGACAGGACAGCCTTAGCACCTTAGCAAGACCCCATTTCAAAATAAAAAATAAAATAGGGCTGAGGGTATAGCTTGTAGGGTGAATGCCCCTGGGTTCAATCCCCACTACCACCAAAATAAATAAAAGTATGCACATTGTTTATTTTAATAGATGTTGTCAGATAGCCCTTGGACAATGATGTACCAGTTTATACATCCAGTAGCAGCATTTGGCAACATCTGTCATATTCTAAACCACTGGAATATGTGTCATTCAGTTTCATACCTGCCATGTCTGCCTCATTCATTATTTCTTGGAATAGCTAGTTACTCTTTGTGTCCTCATGAGTTCTTCTTTTGGTCCAGTTAGTTTACTGCCTCTGCTCATTCTTGGCCTTTCCCATCCATCCCGTCAGGGGATTACAGTGACGCGATTGAGACACTGCTCACAGCCATTGCGGTTATCAAACAGTCCCGGGTCGCCAATGATGAGCGATGCCGTGTCCTCGTCTCCTCTCTTAAGGACTGTCTTCATGGCATCGAGGCCAAGTCCTACAGCGTGGGTGCCAGCGGGAGCTCTTCCAGGTGAGTTGATAATTGCATCAGCGCCTGCCAGCCCTGAGCAGCACTCTTCTGGGGATTGGTGGGGTAGGTGTGGAGCCCAGGGTATCTGACAAGGACCTGGCTAGAAGAGCGGACCTACATCTCATGTCTTCTAGGGGAAGAAGTTAATCATACTTGTTAATAAAAGTGTTAGCCGGGCGTGGTGGCTCACACTTGTGATCCCAGTACTTGGGATGCTGAGACTGGAGTATCACAGGTTCAGAGCCAGCCTCAGCTACTTAGGCCTTCTGCAATTTAGTGAGACCTTTTTTTTTAAAAAAAAGAAAAAGCTGGGCATGGTGGTGCACACCTGATACAGGAGGATCGCAGGTTCACAGCCAGCCTCAGCAACTTAGTGAGACCCTGTTTCAAACTAAAAAATATAATAGGGCTGGCAGTGTAACTCAGAATGCCCCTGGGTTCAATCCCTAGCACCAAAAAAAAAAAAATTAGGGCTGGGGGTGTAGCTCAGAGGTAGAATGCCCCTGGGATAGATCCCCAGTACTACCAAAAATAAATAAATAAATAAATAAATTAATAAATAAATAAGGGATAATAGTAGCACTTATTCTACAGACCTGTTGTAAAAACGAGGTCTGATGATGCATACTGACCATCGTACCTGATGGATTAGTAAACATCTTAATAAGTTTGTCATTATTTTCCAAGAAAAGATTAGCTTCAAAGAACTAAGATCCTCAGACAGCAGGCCCATGATAGAGCAATAGGAGAGTACTTTAGGCAAATCCTGGGAGCCACCAGTGTGGTAAGCCCTCTGAGTGAGGCTGAAGGATCTTTCTAATAGGAAAAGACATCGGTCCAGGGAGAGGTCACCCAGCCGGTCCCGGGAGAGCAGCAGGAGGCACCGGGATCTGCTCCATAACGAAGATCGGCATGATGATTACTTCCAAGAAAGGAACCGGGAGCACGAGAGACACCGGGATAGAGAGCGGGACCGGCACCACTGAGAAAGGTGGGAAGAGCCCCCGCTCCTGGCTGCCAGATGGTCTTTCATGAGAGAAAGATTCTTATAGTAAAGATCTCTCTCTCTCCCCCCCTTCTCTCTCCTTCTCTCTCCCTTTCCCTCTCTCTCTCCTTCTCCCTCCCTCCCTCCCTCCTTCTTTCTCTCTCTTGCACTCACTCACTCACAGACAAATAAAGGCAGCAGGGGTGGAAAGGACTTTGGACTTTGTTTACTAGAAGTTCAGGGCAGAGTTCCAGCTTATTTGTGGGGCTCTAACCTGAGATGAAGCAGTTTTAGATGGTTTCTTGACTGCTTAACCTGGTGTGAGCACCAGCATGGAATAATAACTGAGAGCCTGGTGTCTGCAGTCTGAGATCACCATGAACGCCCGCTCCTCCATTAATAAACCGTATTACTTTCTGTTCCTCAGTTTCTTCATCTATAAATGAAGAGAATAAAAGCAACTGTGTCAGTGGCTTGCTGAGTATTCAGTGAGATAATCCATGTAGAACATTTAGCACTCAGAGTGCCTGTCACGTAGTAATTTCTCAATAAATGATAGCCTTTTGTTAGTATTATATTTTAACGCTACCAAACTTCCAAGTAAAAAATGTGGGAAGCCAGGCATGGTGGCGCACGCTTGTAATCCCAGTACTTGGGAGGCTGAGACAGGAGGATCTGTGTTCGTGGCCAGTCTCAGCTACTTAGTGAGGCCCTCTGCAACTTAGTGAGGCCCTGTTTCAAAATAAAGAATAAAAAATAGGGTTGGGGGTATAGCTCGGAGGTAGATGCCCCTGGGTTCAATCCCAGTACTGCAAAAAAAAAAAAAAAATGTGGGAAAATTGACCAAGAAAAAAGTAAGGCCATTACCTACTTAGTTTTCAAGGCACAACATTAATGATTTTAAGAATTAATATTGACGGGCATAGTGGCACACACTTGTAATCCCAGTACTTGGGAGGCTGAGACAGGAAGATCACAGGTTTGCAGCCAGCTTCAGAAACTTAGTGAGGCACTCTGCAACTTAGTGAGACCCTGTCTCAAAATAAAGAATAAAAATAGGGCTGGGGGTGTAGCTCAGAGGTAGAATGCTCCTGGGTTCAATCCCTAGTACCACACACAAAGAAAGGAATTAATATATCTATTTCAAAGATATTGAATACTGGGATTTTAGTCAGAGAAGAAAACTGGTCTGAATGTGAAGGATAATTAATTTCATCAGAAGGAGGTTCCCCCCCCACCAGTAAGTTTGATTTTTTATTTTCCAGTAAAAAGCAGGAGGGTGGAGAGGAAAGTATTAACTTGGGTGATTGAAAGGTTCAGTTAGACTTGTCTAGATCCAGCGGGTCTGAGTATGTAGCAGGAATTGTCTCTGCTTCTCTCAGCTCTATTCTCTGTGCTTTCATTCTCAGAAAAGCTTTGTCTTGTGGGAGGGACCTGTAGCCCTGAGTTACATCACACCAGTTTAGCAACCCCAACTGAAAGAAAGCTCTAGCAGTGACTGTGTGTAGTTCCTGTATAAGCAAGAGCAGTTGTTGGCTCTGTTTCTGTGGAGATCTAGAAAAGAGGCCAGACTCTGGTGACAAGGATCTATGGTTCCCGGGAACTACTGCATACCCCAGAGGACCTCAGGGGCTCATGTCAGTTTTGTGATTGCAGATTTATAAGCGTGGGACTTCCTACTTAGTCTCACATCCAGTACATTATGAAGAGGCCCTTGGCGTTTTGCCTGTTTGATCATTCTGAAGCAATGTGAATTGAGGAGGGTAACGAGAAAGAATGGTAGGTAGTTCTGTTTGGTATCTTTAGGGTGGATAAATGAACGACTGGATGAAGAAGGGAAAAGAAACCCTCGCCACCCGGGAGTTCCTAGAGTTGATAAGCAGTAGCTAGACTGAAACAGATGGAAAATTGCATAGCATTTTGTCTAGTGACAGCCTACCTGCAAATAAAATATTCCCGTTATATTTGATTATTGCCCTCCATTTTGTTCCCTGGCTTTATCTGCCATTAACTTAAATGGACTTATATTGTTTTTGTCTTCTGCCATAGAAGGCAGGTAAGTGGGAAGATGAAAAGTTACTAATAAAACTGCCACTGCCTCCCATGACACAGGCCACAGTGTGTGTCCTTTGGAGCTGACTGAGATGAGAGTGACCAAGGGGGTGTTAATTGGTCTGTGCCAAGCATGAATTACAGTCTCTGGGGCCACATTCAGTTTACTAGTTAGAACATCTAACCACGTGTCACCATGCTGGCTTTGCTCCTGACAGCCTTTTGATGGAAACTCAGCAAGGTCCACTGATGCATCAGTGCTGTGGGGACTGAGCACCTCGTTTTGAATCTTTACCTGTCAGTTTGCCGCATTTCGTCCACCTATAAAATGAGACTCTTTCTCCCATTGGGGAGATAATTGAATTTGGGTAATTTTGAAAGTCCTGTAATAGTAATTCCATAAAACAGTCATTTGACTGATACAGGCCCATGACAATATGAGGAAAATGAACCCTGAAGCAGGTTTCCCACCGCCCCTCTTCTCCTGGTCATCCCTCTAGTATGTTGGTTATTCTGTCTGAATAAGAACTCACTCCAAAAGATATGAATCAGATAACCCCAAAATGGCAATTTGTTATATTCTCATTGTAAGGGCTTTCAATTCCATCTGCATTTACCTAATTAGGATCTTAGGCTTCATCTTGAGGACATGGTACATGGACCTTGTTTACTTAGAGAACTTAATTTTGTAAGTTCTATGTACAGCAATCTTTGTTAGAACAGAGTTGTATTTACTTTCTGTGAACAGGTAGGTGTTCCCTGAGCAGGAAAGGTGTGCTTTGTCCAGAGGCAGCAATAGAGCAGCTGCTTTCTCTGTCCTTCCTCAGGGGAGGGTCTAGCTCTGGGCCTCTCTACTGATTGGCCTACCGAAGAAATCTTTTATTTTTGCTGGCATTCAAACGTTATAACAGCAGCCGGGCATGGTGGCGCACACCTATAATCCCAGTACTTGGGAGACTGAGACAGGAGGATCGCAGGTTCAAGGATAGCCTCAGCAAGTAGTGAGCCTCTCATCAACCTAGCAAGACCCTGTTTAAAAATAAAATAGGACTGGGGGTGTCGCTCAGAGGTAGAATACTCCTGGATTCAATCCCCAGTAAAACACACACATACCCACACAACACACACACACACACACAAATACAAATGTAACTGTAAGACTTTTCAGAACTGGGTGCTCTTGACATACCACTTATCCTCTCCTCTGCATCTTGTCTTGTAAGAACAGTTCACAAATTACATCTCTTCCAGAGCGCATGTGTGTGTGCTCTGGAGTTTGCAGATGTTCTTAGGTAATCTGTGGCTTCAGCTTTCTGTAATTCTCAACTATGTCAGTTGTCTCATTGTTTTAGGATGTTATCATACTTGAAATATAGTCATTTTCAGTCAGGTGCAGTGGTGCATGCTTACAATGCCAATATTTGGGAGTCTGAGACAGGAGGATTGTAGGTGCAAGGCCAGCCTCAGCAACTTAGTGAGATCCTGTTTCAAAATAAAAAATAGGGCCGGGCGTGGTGGCACACACTTGTAATCCCAGTACTTGGGAGGCTGAGACCGGAGGATCCTGGTTCAGGGCCAGCCTCAGCTACTTAGTGAGGCCCTTCGCAACTTAGTGAGACCCTGTTTCAAAATAAAGAATAAAAGCCAGGCGTGGTGGCGCATGCTTGTAATCCCGGTACTTGGGAGGCTGAGACATGAGGATCCAGGTTTGCGGCCAGCCTCAGCTACTTAGCGAGGCCCTCCGCAACTTAGTGAGACTCTTTCAAAATAACGAATAAAAAAAAATAGGGCTGGGGGTGGAGCTTGGAGGTAGAAGCCTCTGGGTTCAATCCCCAGTACTGCAAAAAAATAAAATAAAATAAAAAATAGGGCTGGAGGTAAAATGCCCCTGCGTTCAATCCCCAGTACCAAAATAAATAAGTAAATACGAGAAATTCATTCTTTCTGTTCAATTTTGATCCAGTTCAAAAATTCAGAAACCCAAATGGTATGAAATGGAGAGTGCACTTAAGGGCTTCAGTTTTCCTTTATATATAAAACAGGACAGGGTGGGGGATGTAGCTCAGTGGTAAAGCACTTGCCTAGCATGTGTGAGGCTCTAGACTTAATCCCTGGCGCTGGAAAATAAAATAACAATAACAGAAAGGACAAATACTTGCCTGCCTGGGTATTTAGAGAAGCCAGCAAGGCAGAGGCCATACAGACTCTGAAGATCCAAGCTGAAAATAGTGCCACTTCAGGGTTAGAAGGATCGGGAAGCATGTGGATGTCATCTTTTTTTCCCCCTTGGATAGCTAGTACAGGTTTTATGAGGCCTCTTTACAAGAGTACACATAACCAGTGAGTGTGTGTAGGCTGTGTTGCCAGTTTGAGCATTAGCAGAAATTCTAAGTCTGTGCCTAGCATTCATGAGGCCCTGAATTTAATCCCAAAACCAAAAACAACAGCCGAGCATGGTGGCACATGCCTATAATCCCAGTACTTGGGAGGCTGAGATAGGAGGATTGCAGGTTTAAGGACAGCCTCAGCAATTTAGCAAGACTCAGCAACCTAGCAAGACCCTGTTTCAAAAAAATAAAAGGGGATAGGGATGTAGGTAGTTCAGAGGTAAAATGCCCCTGGGTTCAATCTCCAGTACCACAAAAAAAGAGAGTCTTCTAAAATTCTCAGTCTGAAGCTGAGCATGGTGGCACATGCCTGTAATCCCAGTACTCGGAGGCTGAGACGGGAAGATCACAGGTTCAAGGATAGCCACAGCTATCCTTGATGAGTGAGACTCATCAACCTAGCAAGACCCTGTTTCAAAATAAAAATTTAAAAATAGGGCTGGGGGTATAGCTTGGAGGTAGAATGCCCCTGGGTTCAATCCCCAGTACTGCAAAAAAAATAAAGTTCTCAGTCAGAATTTAGGTCTCCTTTTTCCTTAGACTGTTAATTCTGTTTTATATGGTCAGACTCACCACACTACAGTCTGCAGATTGATACTGCAATACTGTAACAAAGGCTGCGTGTACTAGGCACCTGCAGTTTGGCTGTGGTGTAACAAGTAGATTAACAGACCTTTACTGTTGGGTAAAAAGGTTCTTGACTATGTCTTTAGGTTTCTGTGATGGTGGTGACTAATACTTACCATTTTTCTTTTCCTTTCATGCTCTGCTTTTTTTTTTTTTTTTTTTTTTTTTTTTTTTTTTTGCGGTACCGGGGATTGAACGCAGGGGCGTTCTACCTCCGCGCTACGCCCCCGGCCCTATTTTTTTATACTTTATTTTGAAACCGGGTCTCACGAAGTTGCGGAGGGCCTCACTAAGTAGAAAGAGAGCGAGAGAGAGCAAGCCCGAGTGAGCTGAGGCTGGCCGCGAACCCGGATCCTCCTGTCTCCGCCTCCCAAAGTACTGGGATTACAAGCGTGCGCCACCACGCCCGGCCATGCTCTGCTTTTTGTTCTCACGTGGCCAGGTCATTCCTGCCTAGTGTTCATTTACTTCTTGATCCCTCATCCAGGGAAAGACTTAAAATTGAGTTTTAGTATACTTTAAAAAAGCTCTAGTGCTGTGTGTGTGTGTGTGTGTGTGTACTTATGAGGACACTCAAATTGGTTTTTTACCAGGGCTTCTTTAGAAGAAACCATGGAGGAGTTACCTGTGGAAGTGCATGCGCCCTGCTAGGCCTTTGGGTGCTTGGGGGTTGATGGGTTTGACTATATACACGCTTGTTTTCTTACCACTGTACCACCCCATTTCCGGATTTTTTTTTCCTTCCCCTTAAGGTAAGGTATGCGCCGGGCGTGGTGGCGCACGCTTGTAATCCCAGTACTTTGGGAGGCGGAGACTGGAGGATCTGGGTTCACGGCCAGCTTCAGCTCACTCGCTCGCTCGCTCTCTCTCTCTTTCTCTCTCTCTCTCTCTCCCTGTCTCTTTCTCTCTCTCTCTACTTAGTGAGGGCCTCCGCAACTTCGTGAGACCCGATTTCAAAATAAAGTATAAAAAACAGGGCCGGGGGTGTAGCGCGGAGGTAGAACGCCCCTGGGTTCAATCCCTGGTACCGCAAAAAAAAAAAAAAAAGAAGGTAAGGAATGACTTGCTCAGAATAGATTTCTGAAACAGTACTTAAATTCACTGTGTTCCCTTACAGCAACTTTTCTTGAAGCATTATAGTTTCCATACTTTCCTAGCCAAAATCTCCTTTTCAAACTGCTTCCCGAGACCTTGTTCTGTTGTCTGTTTTCCCCCAACCTTAAAGTAAGATGTCACTGCTTTTTTCTCTCAACTGTGGCTTCTCCAACCATTCCCTCACCACTCCTCAGTATCTGACAGTCTGTTCACTTGCTTCTACTTTCCCGGGTTTGCATTCTGTCTACATCCCTTATGTTGTAACTTAAGAAAATGCCATTGTAGTTCATATAAACCCCTACTGATCAGAAAGTAACCTTTGTGTTTTCTTTCTCCTCTTCTGATGTTGTCATTGCAGGAGTCTGGTTGGAAGCAAATGTTTTTTTAATGGACTTGCATCTCCTCACCTTGATCAGGACTAAAGGACGGAGGCCGCTCCACCTCTTCCCCTTTCTCCAAACCCCTAACTCCCTCCTGACACCCAGGGAATACCCTCTGCCCTACAGGTTTGAAGATGGCTTGGCAGCCCTCCCAATCCCACACCTCCTGTTTGCCAGGGGAAAGAACATAAAGACTTAGTGTGGTTGGGGGGGGTGGCAGACAGGAAGAAGCTACGTGCTCAGGCCCCTGGTCTCCATAGAGAATGGTGCTTTGTCCAAGGAAACGAATGAGTTTCTGAATCTCCAGGAGCAGTGCATTGGTGAGGCTGATGGGAAGACTTGCTTCCCAAAGAAAATGGATCCTCATGCAGGATCTGGGAGAGCGACTGGGTGTGCCAAAATATGCCCAGGGTCCTGCCCTCAGCGGTAGATTTGATGGGGTCAAGAGGGTCCAAACCCCTTGCTAACATACCACTTCTTTGTTTCACTCCCTTACCTTCCCAGCCCTTTGAAGAGGGACCATGAGAACGGAAATTACCTTGTGAAAAGCTATTTCTGTTCTTGGTTTTCCCCTCTTGCATATTGACGGTTTGTTTCCCTGCCCTCCCAGAGGGCTGCTCTTTCAACTCCCTGCTGCCCAGCCTTCTTGGTGGACTTGTCCCTCCTAAGCAGAGATGCCTGTGAGGTTGCTTTCTGCTGGCAGCCTGGCAGAGCCAATTACCACCCGCTCCTGCTTAGTGCTTGGTTGCCTCCTACAATAACCAGCTCTCTGAAGTGTTCCCTTCCCCTGGGGCTTTTCCATTATCACATGGAGCCCTCCCCCAAGAAGGCTGCTTCCTTGTTTTAGAGGAAGTTACTGCCATTGGGAGACGGGGATATCGGGACATCGGCAATGAAGAACCTTAGTGAAGTACCAGGAGGAGTGGGGAAGGAGGCAAGTTGGGCAGGATACGGCCTACTTCCATAGGCTTTTCTTCTTTCAGGTTCGATGTAAGCATGGGCTTGTATTCCCCAGGTACATATTGTGGGGTAACCCAGCACTAGCAGGCAGGTAAAGTCACAAACTTGGTGTCTTTCCACCTTTTGACTATTAACAGCTCCACTCACTCTGCCTGGAGGCAATTCCTGCCTCTGATAAGGAGCAAGGAAGAAATGGAGCCTGACTTGAATGAACTCGGCTCAGAGTTGTAAGGACCAGCACTCTGGGGGCCACTTTCTACACAGGCAAATGGAATTGCTTTTCCCATAACATCCAAATTGTGATGTGTTTGCTGCTGAAGAAGGCAGCAGCAACAGGGTCCTGCATACCCCTGGGGTGATGCGATTGCGCATGCATCTAGGGCTATGAAATCTGACGCGAGAAGAGACGTGGCTTGTGAGGCATAGGGTCACTGGAGGCCCTGCTGGCTCAGAAGGGAGAGACCGGATTGAATGAACCCTTCCTCCGTTCCCAGCACGTTTCTGATTTACCCTCAGTCACTGAGGGAGTCCCCAGGGTTGGAGAGGCACATTCCCTTGGGACAGAGGCTACAGGTTGTAGCTTTTCTCCCTGTCCCCCAACCCTGTCCCCACTTTCACTTCAGAACATGGCACCCCGCCCAAATGGCCAAGTGTTAAGTGATGTGCTTATCCTTGAGAGCAGCTCCGGGTGTCTTTTTAAAATGTAGAGAAAACCAAGTAAGGTGACAGTTTATGGAGAAACAATATATAGAATATCGGAAAAGCCGTTTACCCGGAGAATTATTTTCTCCCCATTTTTGTTTTGTTTTTACTCAATGACACAATTTTTAGTTTTATTTCCTGATAGCAAAAGGGAAAAAAAAAAAAAACCCAACCCTCAAAAGGCCAAGGTCCCCCGTCCCCCTGTTGTCGGTGATTTGTTTGTCTTTCTGATAGGTTGAAAATTGTGTAATAAACTTGATGACGCTGTCAATCTTTTATACTGCATTGTATTTTTTTCCTTTTGTAACAAAATATTTTTAAATAATAAATGGGGTGTGAGCTGTTTTGTGGATTTTGCATTGAATAGATTTGTTGAGGTGTTGGGTATGGGCACGGGCTGACATAGATGCTGCGGGATGGTAGAAAAACCCCAAGTTCTTAGTTGGAATTGTGTGTTGGGCAAGTTTCTTTGCAGCCAGAGCTGAATGGCGAGCCTCCCAGGACACTTCTAGTGCAGACGTCTGGAGGCGCCTCTTGAATTTAGCTCTTCTCCTTAGCCTTCTGACAGCATGGTTACAGAAAGCTTCCAAGTCATCCTTTACCTTTTGAGATTCTTAAGACTTGATCAGAGCACATTTCCTACTGGTAATGGTTTAGTTCTGGTTGCATCAAGTTCAGGACTGGAAGAATGCTCTGGTAGGACTTGTTTGCTAAAGCCCAGTTCCTCCACCTATTTAACCATGGGCAAGCAATGTAGCCTTGGTCTCTTAAAATCTGGAAGATGAAAATACTAGCTGTTCTGCCATCACACAGGAGTGCTTTTTTCTTTTTCTCTCCCGCCCCTTCTCTCTCATATCTCTGATGAGCCCAGCCTCTGAGCACCTTAACGCCAAAGACTTCCTGTCCTCCACTGCCATGGTTTCTTTTGTACAATGTTCTACTCTGGTGTGACCAGTTATCTACACAGGTGACTCTGACAGCACCAGGAAGAATAAACATTTATGGAACACTCAAACACAATGGACTAAGCTTCCACATAACTAAAGTGAGAGGACTTCGTGATCACATCCTTATTTTCTACCATTATCCTTATACAAAAGTGGTACCTGTTGAGAAGTTGAATTTACTTGATCTAGGCTGAGACTCACAAGGTTTCTAGTTCCAGTTGTGCAGTGTTATGTCACCTTTAAGCCTGCAAAGTGGGGCATTAGAATTAGCTCATCTGTGCAGCTGGGAGAGTGGCCTTAACCATTGACCTGCAAATGAAATTGGGAGGTCATGGAGGATGGGTTCACCTCCAATTTGATGCCAGTGATTACTTCAAAGCAGGGCTAGAGAAAGTAACAGGTGGGAAGCAACAGAAAATTGATACAGGATGTGTGATCGACATAACAGGGAAGCTCCTCTATTTTTTGTTACTATTTCATGGTGGATTAGACCTCTCCACTAGTTTTTGGCTATATCCCCAAGGATAGCTAGGAGGCAAGGGCACAGAGGTAGAACACAGCTGTGGCTTTGGACATGGAGGCCATAGGATGAGCCTGGTCACAGAAAAAAAGCGGAGTTAAAATCAGCATAGAAGACCTACAGGTCAATTATTTTTTACATTGAGTAAGAGCAGACATTCTAGGATTCATCTGACACACAGGCCTCGTGGTTTTCTAAAATAGATGCTCTCTTTCATGGCTCCTGGTGACTTCAAAAGTATGCATTCCTTTTGTGCTAGCTCAAAATTTTAAAATAAACTGTACATTTAGAATACGCTTCTTCCAATAACACATGGCCAAGTCTGGAAAGGAGCTGATGATCACCTAAGAGCAATGGAAGCCAAGATGCTGACTTTGGGACGGGGGTGGGGCACGTGGATGACAGACAAGACAGGATGAAAGTCACTGGGACACCATGGTTGCCTTTGTGTGTCACTAAGCACAGCCCAAGAATGTACCATGTGATAGTCTCTACCTTCTCTTGGAGAGGATGAAATTCTAGGGATAGGTGTCATAAGGAAAAGGCTGCAACCCCCACAACCAAAAATACGTATTTATTATAAAATAGTGTTTACTTCATGATCAGAGTAGAAAAATAACACTATGAGCTACTACAAAGGTTCTGGGGCTCAGTCTCCTTGAGTAAAGGGGTGAGAGGCTTCTGCATCGCTCCAGGAGCCCGCCGCGAGGCGCTCTGCACATGCAGGACAGGTGTGGCACAGCACATACAGGGAGTGTGTAGCTCAGGACCTGCTGGAAGCCCAAGGAACCTAGATGGTCCACACAAGATGCTCTGCCCACAGTGATCAAAGAGCAGAACTTGAGATCAGCAGGGAATTGTTCAGAGAAGGGCCAGGATGGGATAGCCTTGCCCCCTCTGTACTGAAGTGTAGAAGAGTTTCAAGATGATGGTCCTGGTCTTCCAGATTGTGCCCACCTGCCTTAGGCAGGCTGGGTGCCCAATGTCTGTGCTGAGGAGAAGCTGCACGACCTCTCCCAGGACAATATGACCCTCCGCTTCTCACGGGTGCGGCCAAAGTACCAGAAGTATGTATGGTGTCAGCTTCATGGGCTGAAATGTTGGTACTTCAAATCCTGTCCATACTGATGGCAGAAAGAAAGAAAGAAAATGTTAAGACCAGTGAACAAGAGCAGCTGGCCCGAATGTTTCATATTCCAAGCCTCTTGGCCCCTTCTAGAACTAGAAGAATACCTTCCCTAAGAGAGAACCTTTCCACCTACCAGAAATGGGAAAGGCAGTCCCACTGACACCCCCTTAAATCCAGTCCTCTGGACCCCTCAGGCCTCCAAAGACAAGGCATCCCTCCCTGAGGTGGGGACCCAGCCCCCAGGGGAGTACCTGGAGAAAGCAGCCAGAGTGAGCACCTCAAGGAGCAGCTCCGAGCCACAGAAGAAGAGCAAGATGCCGTTCATGATGGCTTCCAGGCGGAGCACGTAGGTCTGCAGCAGCAGGTAATAGGAGGCCATCATGGCAGATGGGAAGGTCAAGGCCACACTAATGCCAAGGGGCAGCTTTCGCTGGCAGAGGTTTCCCTTTGTACCTGTCAGACACAGCCCATGGAGTCACCTCCAAGTGGCCCGTTTTCTCTAGCTTCAGGTGAAAGGTGGGTGGGATGTGAGGGACCAGAGAACAGAGAAAAATGCCCCCCCCCGGGGGGTGCACCATTGTGAGTGGGATCCCACTGTACCAAAGAGTTGAGACTTTGGACCTGGTGTGGTGGCGCACGCCTGTGATCCCAGTACTTGGGAGGCTGAGACAGGAGGATCACAGGTTTGAAGCCAGCTCCAGCAACTGAGCAAGACCCTGTTTCCAAATAAAAAATAAAATAGGGCTGGGGGTATAGCTTGGAGGTAGAATGCCCCTGGGTTCGACCCCAGCACCACCACCAAAAAAAATTGAGGCTTTGGAGGAGACACAGGGTTGGAGTAATTTACTCCAGAGGTCCTGCTTCTATTCTAGTCTTTCTCCCCTACAAGGGACAATGGGATCTTTCTTCAAGAAAAAAAAATTAATTATAAAAATACTATATAGTCATTGAAAACTCCTCAACTAATATAGAAAATAATCTTAGAAAACACAGAAAGTAAGCCGGGCATGGTGGCACACGCTTGTAATCCCAGTACTTGGGAGGCTGAGACAGGAGGATGGCAGGTTCACAGCCAGCCTCAACTACTTAGTGAGGCCCTCCGCAACTTAGTGAGACCCTGTTTCAAAATAAAGAATAAAAAAATAGGGCCGGGGGCGTAGCGCGGAGGTAGAATGCCCCTGTGTTCAATCCCCGGTACCACAAAAAAAA
>PVJS01040459.1:0-18429 GCA_004027185.1 Glis glis
CCTTTTCAACATAGTCCTTGAAACTCTTGCCAGAGCAATAAGACAGGAGAAGGATATCAAAGGAATTCAAATAGGAAAAGAAGAGCTAAAATTATCTCTATTTGCAGATGATATGATCCTATATCTAGAAGACCCAAAGAACTCAACCAAAAGTCTACTAGAGCTAATCAACAAATTCAGCAAAGTAGCAGGGTACAAGGTAAAATAGTATTTGATATAGCTAAACATATTTATTCTTTTTTTTTTTAGTATTGGGGATTGAACCTGGATGGTTCTTTCTCCAAACTACACCCCCAGCCCTTTTTACTATGTATTTTGAAACAGAGTTTCTCTAAATTGCTAAGGTGGGCCTTGAACCTGCAATCCTCCTGTCTCAGCCTACCAAGTACTGGGATTATACATATGCACCACCATGATCGGAAAATAAATATATATGTAATATCTTAACATGTGATCTTTTGATTATTAACTTCTTGTTTCTTTATTAATTTGGAAGCAAACAATATCCTTTACATGTGTTGCTAGAGCAGTGTTTTTATTATAAATTTATAGTGTTCATTTGATTAGCCAAAATTATGTTACCAACAAATCTGCAATAAATATTTTTCTCAAGTATCAAAATAACTTGTAATCAAGCAGCATACTTAATGATCAGAATTCATCATCCTTTGAAAATATAAAACCAGGAATGATAATAAAATATACAGGAAAATGCAGAACATAAAAACCTACATTTTAAACATTTGTTTATCATTTATTGGATTGCCGATTGTGAGTGAGGTATTCATTGGAAATAGGAAAAAAGAAGAGTAGGAATTTAAAGTGCTTATAAACTGGTGAACCAATGAATACACTGGAGTGTTACTGCATACACCTGCCCCGTCTTGGCTCCCTGAGGACTGATACTGCCACCCCAGCACGATTCATTTCTCCTGGCCATGCCTCATTAGACAAATGGTTTAGGTGTGTTATTTTTCTGTTAATTACACCCCAACTAAACTTTAATAAGAAAATGATGATGAGTGGTAGTTTGGGGTGCCAAGAATGGACAATGATCAGATGCCCCAGCACCATACTCATACAGCGACAGGCTGGCAGCTGAGAGAAATCCACCCTATCCTCCACCTCCAGTGTACAGGGCCTGTCCTGCCCAAGGAGTAGACGCTGGCTATGGTGGATCATGTCCAAAGCACCTCAGGTGGGACAAAGTCCCTTACGCTACTAGTTACCAAAGCAGTAACAGCTCCACGAGGCACACCCACTCCCCAGTGTTCCCTCTGCACGAAGCTGTGCCTCCTCGGCCATCACATCAGATCTCTGTCTGAGCCCTCCGCAGCCTCTAGCATGGCTGCCACTTGTAGTGCCAGTGAAGTAAGTTCCGGTACTTGTCAACTCACAGGCTGCAGAGATGGCAGGTATGTGAGCCACAGTGAGAAATGGTTGCAAAGAACCATTTCCAGGAGTAAAAATGCCAGAGAAAAGTAGCAGCAGCCGAGCTCGCTCACGCTTTCCTGTCTTAGACCAAGTGTCTGTCTGCTCCGTGATGTTTATGAGGATGAAGGCAGTCTCCAAGGGGAGGAGATCCATTCTGTTAAGAAGCCATGTGCCGGGTGTGGTGGCGCACGCTTGTAATCCCAGTACTTTGGGAGGCAGAGACCGGAGGATCCGGGTTCATGGCCAGCCTCAGCTCTCTCTCTCTCTCTCTCTCTCTCTCTCTCTCCCTGTCTCTCTTTCTCTCTCTACCTAGTGAGGCCCTCCACAACTTCATGAGACCCGGTTTCAAAATAAAGTATAAAAAAATAGGGCCAGGGGTGTAGCGCGGAGAACGCCCCTGGGTTCAATCCCCGGTACCGCAAAAAAAAAAAAAAAGAAGCCATGCCGAGTGGGGCTGGCTCACCAGCCCTGTCTGTTCTCATAGGCATGCCCCAGGGCAGGCCCAAATGAACCAACTCAAGGCCATTTCAGCAGCACCTAATATACCCAAACCACCATCCTTTACCTCTCCCTTTCACATCTCTCTGGACTCGGGCTGTGTCTTGGTCAACATTTTCTTTGCTGTGAACCAATAAGCCTGGCCACGGGGCCTAGAGGAAGGACGGTTTATTTGCTCACAGTTGTTGGAGATTCCAGAGTCCAGTCTACGTCAGGGCGGATCTGTGGAGCTCAGGGCATGGCCGCAGGAAGCAGAGAGAGGGAGAGAGCAAGGCTCTGCTCTCACATCACAGAGGCCAGAAGCCAGAGAGAGAGCAGGGGGAGGAGAGACCTTATATAATCCCAAAGGCCACACATCTAGGGACCCCTCTTTAGCAATCAAGTCCCACTTTCAGCACTGCCACCTTGTTTCCATGAGGGATAGGGAGAATCAAAAATCCAAACCATTACAGACTGGCATATGAAATGCATTGCTGTTCTTCCCTGCCATTTCACTTCTGTCGGTCAAACTTGTAAATCCCAGGTCTCCACAAACTCAAATTTCAGTGAGAAGAGATCATTGGGCCATCTTTCCCAGACAGCTCAGAATTTCCTATGCAAATTGTCCCATCTCTGCTCCAGAGCTGCCCATACCCTAAGCCAAGGACAAAGATCAAGTAATACCTTTGACCCTGGACTGGACACCATCTGACGCACATCTACATGACCACAGTCTAAATCGAAGGGTTCTAGCCTGTTGGGAAAAATAGTTGTCAGGGATTTTCGGGGAGGACGGGAAAAGGCCCCTAGAATACCCAACTATCTAAGAATGAGGAAGATTTTGTGGGAGAGGTGTCAGTACCTGACTCCATAAAACATTTTCTAGAAGGGATGATGACCTAATTGACTTTTAAGGATAAAAAGTAATTTTCCAGACAGAATTGGCAAAGTAATCATCCAAGAAGAAAATGGTGAAAAAAAATATGCTTCACTGTAATAAAGGCAAGTAAGTCGGTCCCACAAAAGCCAACAGTCAGTGTGGGAGAACCTCAGGCTAGAAACACTATGTCGAGGAGTTTGAATTTCCTTCAAAAGGCGACAGCCTGCCGTTGAAGGGATGAAGCAGAAGAGTGACATAATCAAATTAAAGATCCAGAAAGTTCAAAACAAGAGCAATGTGGAGAATTAAGTAAAGCTCTGAATTAGAAGGCGATTCTAGTAATTTAATCAGGACATAATGAGGGTTTCTAAATAAGACCACTCAATGAGAATACAAAATAGAGGATGTGTTTTGGATGGATATGTGACAGAACTTGCTGATGAACTGAGCATGAGACGGGGATGGCCACGAGCTCTCTCTGGTCTCGTGACTGTGAAGACAGTGAGCAGGTACAAAGGGAAAGAGTTAACATTCTATTTTGGTTTAGCCAGTTGTTAGCAAGTGTCACCATGTTCCCTTTTCACACAAAATTTACCATCCAATTTTTCTCTGGAGCATATGAAGCTAGTGGGCATTGTTTATAGATTAGTTTCCCATTGCTGTGTAAAAGTTACCAGAGACTTGGTGACTTAAAATGACATCAGCTTATGAGCTCACACTTCTGAGGTCAGAAGTTGGGCACAGCAAGCTGGGTCTTGCAAGGCTGAAATCAAGATGTCAGCTGGGCTGAGCTCTTCTCTGAAGCTCTGAAGAAAAATCTGCTTCCAAGTTTGTTGAGGTTGTTAATGAATTCTAGTTCCTTGCAGCTATGGACTGAAGTTCTCACTGGGCGACTGCTGGGCTAGATGACTTGATGGGTAGAAGGGACAGGAAAAATACAGCCACAGCCTGTGACTGGAGTAGAGGTTGAATCACACCCAGAAATTAGATACAGATATTTGGTCCTTGGAAAACAGCAGAAACTCAACATATAGATAAATGGAATTTCTGAAAGAGAGAACAAATGGAATAGAAGCAGGACTCAGATAAACATAGAATGGGGGCATTCACTGAGAAGCGCTGTGCTTCAGACACGTGTCCTCTCTCTCTACCTGCGCTACTTTCATGGTTCTTGGAGACAGTCACGACCTTGCTGGGGCCTCGTCCCACACAGCCTCCTCATTTCTCAACCCGTTCACTCCTCCGAGCTCCGGACTCTGTTCCTGCTGCTCCCTCGTCTCCGCTTCTACTTCTCCTAACCTTCTCCAACACGGCATGGCCAATCTCATCATCTCCCCCACGACAGCCCTGGTCTCCTGCAGGGTTCCCTACAGCAGGGAAACCACCCACCATCCTTTTTGTCTGTGAAACCAGAAACCCAGGCGTCATCTGCAGTAGGCAAAGCCTTCATTTCCAGGGCCAAGGAGTCGCCAGAGGCCAGATCATTTACTCCCTTCCTTATCCATATTCTTCACTAAAACTTCTGAACTGGTCTTCCTAGACACCCTCCCATCCCCTCAAGTCCCTTCCCTAAACTGCAGCCCAAAAGATCTTTACAAAGCACAACTCTGAGTGCTTGACCACCCCTGCCTAAAACCATTCAATGTCTTCCCATTGCTCTTAGGATGAAGGAAGCTTTCCTTAACATGCGCAGCCTGGCCTCTGCTCTGCACCCTGCCCACTCACACTGTGCTGGCTTCCCTCTTCCTAAGCACAAATGGCCCCTCAAGGTCTCTGTACATCTCTACGCATGGGAATGCTACTCCCATCCCCAGCTGCAATTACCTCTCACTCACTCTCCAGGTCTCAGCTGGGGTCAGCCAGATCCCTTTCTTTTACTCACATACTATCATATAACTTCCCTTCCAATATCATTGATCTTGTTGCAATTATACATTTCCTTTGGGCTGATTTAATGTCTGGCCCCAGTAGATTGGAAGATCCACAAAGGCAGAAATATTTTCTGGTTTCACTCACATTTTATTGCCCTCACCTAGCACAGCACTTAGCTGGTACTCAGTAAATTTATGTTGGTTCAGTGGACAAACAACTCACTGAATGAATGTATGTTTGATCTGATTATTTAGCAACACTAGCAGAGAGCCAGCCTGGGACTCTATTGCCCTCTCATTGTTGTATGTTTGTCTTCCATTTCATACAGTTTTATATTGGGAATTTTGATCTTATTCTTTTTTAGCATTTGGCCATCATTGCTAAACCATTACGACAGATTATAAACTTTACCATTACAAAGTGTCTGTCTTTTCCTTAATCATGGTTGCCTTAATGAGCTTAGCATTGCTGTAACCAAAACACCTGACAAGAACAACTTAGAGGAGGAAAGATTTATTTTGGCTCATAGTTTCAGAGTCCATGGTTGGCCTACTCCATAGCTCTGGGCTTGAGGTAAGGCAGAGCACCATGGTGCCAGGGCGTGGCAGAGGAGAGCTGCTCAGCTCATAGCAGCCGAGCTGTGAGAAAGGAGAAGGTAAACCTTGCCAGGGCACACTCCCAGCAGCCTACTTCCTCCAACTAGGTCCTACCTCCCAGTAGCCCATTCCGCTATTGATGGATTGATCACATCAAGTGGATTAATCCACTGATGAGGTCAGAGCCCTCATCAATGATCAGATCATTGCTAAAAGCCCCCACCCCCGAGCCCTGTTCACTGGGAATCATGCTTTCAACACAACAAGCATTTGAGGGGACGTTCCAGATCCAAGTATATCAGTGGCTTGGCCCGCATTTCAATTTTGGATGACATTAACATTGCAACCCCTTCTTTTGTTTGTTTTTCCTTTCTTTTTTTTTTTGTGTATGGTGGTGGAGAGGGATTCATCTACCTTTAATTATTTTAACTTTGCTGAGTGACTTTGAGATGTATCTCCTTAATATTTCATCTTGTGGAATTATTTTTAAGCAATATGAAGTATAAGTTTTTTTCTTTCTTTCAACAGATTGTTTATTCCACTTACATTTATTAATATGATAATATCTTTAGTCTTGGTTCTACATTTTACTTTATGTTTTATGCTTTTAATACTTCCTTTTTATATTTTCCTATGTGATCTGGGTTTTTCTCTTTTGTTTTTGTATAATTTTATGTTTGCAATAAATTTTTAGTTTTAAATTTTATACTTTTGAATAATACATTTAAACTGCTTTCAAAATTTATTCATCAACCTTAAACAGTATCTATAAACTTCCTTAAGGAAGATGAGGAAATTATCATATGTACCTAGTCTCTCAAATTTATACAACCCCCATATGCTGATTGGGTTGGTTATATTGCTTTTTTGAATTATTCTGGTGTTACTTTTATGCATTAAAATAATGCACTTAAACCTTCATTGCTTGAATTATCAGTGTTATAATTAAACTCTACAATGAAATAAGAGGAAATGAGGAGATGTACACTTCCTCCCTTTTCCACTTCCTTCCAACTTTTTATTGTACTGAGAACATTATTTCTAATCTGTTACAATTTATAACCTTCACATTCTATCCCAATACCATAATTTCCAGTGGTTCACTTCTGGTGTGATATCTAAATTGTTTCAGTGCTCCCATTCGTATTCTCATCTTTTATTTCTGGGCTCTTTGTTTTTATTTATCTCTTATCTCTCTGTTAACTAGATTTCAAAAATGAAGTATATATTTGGCCCAAAAAAGCTAATGTGTACAAAAAACTAGTATTTTCCAAGTTCTTTTGTGAGTAAAATAATGTTTTCTATATACTTGAATAACATTTAACTGAGTATGAAATCTCAGAAGACACTTTATTTCCCTGAGGACTTTATAATCATTGCCATACTATTTTCTAGCATGGTAGCTATGAAATTTAATGCCAATTTGTTTTTTCCTTAGGATGGGTGAATTTCTTTATTTTATGGCTTGGTTTTATTCATTTATTCAACAAGCACTTATGAAAGATCTATTATATGTTAGGTATATTTTAATTGCTAGATCCAATCAAGTTCCTTATTCTTTTTTGTGTTTGTGATGCTGGGGGTTGAACCCAGGGGCATTCTACCTCTGAGCTATACCCTCAGTCCTGTTTTATTTTTATTTTGAAACAGGATCTCACTAAGTTGCTGAGAGCCTCACTAAGGCCCATATGTCAAAGCCTTGGTCCTCAGCTTGTCTACTACTGGGACATAGCCAAAACTTGAAGAGGTGGGGCTTAGTGGGAGGTCTTTAGTTCATTGGGGGTGTGCCCTACGAGGGGATTGTGGGACCCCAATCTCTTCTTCTCTCTCTCTTTCACTCCCTGGCCAGGAGCCGAGTGCTTTTGCTCTGCCATGCTCTTCTACCATGATGTGCTGCCACTCCACAGGCCCAAAGCCACGAGGCCAATGGATTGTGGACTGAAGCTTTTAAAACTATGAGCCAAAATCAACCTTTTCTCTTTGTAACATTGTTTATTGCAGGCATTTATATCAGTAATGGAAAGCTGACAGAGCAGGAACGGGAGAGGTGTACAGGAGCAACGCTGTCTCATCGACTGATCTTCTCATCCACTGCTCTCCTTTGCTCCAAGGACATGCCCACCCCCAGGGGCTCTCGTGCCTTTGGAGAGTGAGCAGAAGTTTTTGGTGACTCACAGTGAAGCCCATAGGCTCAAGTTCTCTGTGCAGCGACTTGGCACTTATTTTCATTCTCCTCAACTGAGACTGATCCACTGATCAAAGCTGACCCCAGGCACATGGCAGAAATACAGCAGGGCTCGGAGGTTAAGAGCACAGGCTCAATACTGGCATCTGGGCTCTGCAACTGACTAGTAAGATTGGGATAATTTTACCCTTACCATGGAGTTACTGTGAGGATTACCTGAACTGGTACTTGTTAAGCATTTAAATCAGTACCTAGCACATAGTATGCATTCAATAAATATGGGCCATTGTTATTGTCAATATTGTTATTCATTGTATCATTATTCCCATAATATGCTTCCAGCATGTTTCCGGTGAAGTCAATGGATTTTTCTCCTTCCAGTCTGCTTCAGTCAGCATTTCACTGCTGTGACCCCCCTCAAAAAAAATGACAACAAGGAAGGAAGATTTATTTGTTCATAGTTCTGGATATTTCAGAGGTCCAGTCCATGTTAGACCAGGTGAAGTCTGCAGAGCTCAGGGCATGGCACAGGGAGCAGAGAGACAGACACTGAGAGAGAGACAGAGAGAGAGAGAGCAAGAACTCTTCTCTCACATCACAGAGGCCAGAAACAGAGAGAGAGACAGACAGAGAGAGAGACAGAGAGAGAGAAGAAAGAAGAGAGAAAGAGCATACTCATGAAAGGGGCTCAAAGATACATGCACAGTCCCCAAGGCCACACCCCAAGTGACCCACCTCCTCCAGCCACAAGCCACTTGCCTAGGTTACCACCCATTAAATCCATTACAATGGATTTATCCACTGGTGAGATTAGAACCCTCATGATTTAATCATATCACCTCTGAACATCATCAGTACCTGAGCTCTTTCAGGGAACATTCTATATCCAAACCATAACACAGTCCCCTCTGGTCTGCAGTGCATCAGTGTGGGATGTGGAACTAATGGTTCCCAGTAAGGGATAACTGACAAAGCCCTTTGGAGCTGTGCCACCTACGATTGGAGAACTCTGCCCTGTGTGCGTGGGTTGTCCAGTGTGAATCCACTTTTGATATCCTCTGGAATTGGGGCCAAATGTCCCTATATTTAGAAGTAATTCTTCATAGCTAGGAGTTGTGTCTGTCTGCTGGTTTCATTAAAGATGGGTTCTTTTGTTAGAATTTGTGTTGCTTTCAGTTGATATTAGAGAGTAGAGCTTAGTACAATTATCTTTATGCTGCCATCTTCAAGCAGAAGCTCTTAATACTTTTAAATCCAGGAATATTTTTAAATAAGTGAGAGACTGGTGAGCTCCTCTTTCTCCACTGAAGCTTAAATATGAAGACATTATAAGAAGGATTTAAGAGTTCTTAATGCAGTGTTCATAAAAGGATAGTTTAAACCTTAAAATCAGTTCCTAAGGGAGATTATTAAATCTTATTCCAATTTTGTACTTGTGACTAAATATTTTCTTTATTTAGAAAATGGTTTTGCATGAGAAATGGAAGCACAGTTACAATATAAAATCTTGGTAAATACACTTCAAGTTGATATTTAAAACTTCTATGAAACTCTGCGTAAAAGGATATATTTTTAATATTTTCATATAAATACATATGGCATGTGCATATACATATGAATATAGATACTTGGAAGTTACATTCTTCAAATAACATAAGCCTGGTTTCAGCCCATTTTGCCTAGTGCAGAGTGTGAATTTTATGGATTTGACTTTTCCTTCAAATGCATGTCTTACTAATTATATTAAGAAAGTAAAATTAGAAAGTCAGTTGATGATTAGTTGTTATCTTCTTTGTGGTGGTAAGGGCAGACACTATGTAAATTGTTTCATTGCCCTTTCAAAACAACCGCATAAAGTGGACTAATTATTATGCCTACTGCAAAAAATAAGGAAACTGAGGCTTAGAGGGCTAAGTTACATGCCCAGCATCATCCAACCAGGAAGTCAGAGATTTACCAAATCAGATTGGCTCAGAAGCCAGGCTCCTGAACATTGTGTGAAACCTCGTCCCCTCTCCTCGGATACTGCCCCCCCCCAGTAACATGGACAACACAGTAGTCACTTTACCAAGGCAAAAAAGTCCATTTTAATTCAACAATCTTTTCAAGGTCACACAATTCAAGAGAGAGACTCTTAGCATACACCAATGCTGGTTTCATTAACGCTCTTAAAAATTAGAAAACTAAAGTTATGTGTCTCAGAATATCGAGCAACTAAGAAACTTCTAATCAATATTTTCAACTTACTTATGATTTTTAAGACCTATTTTCCCTGTCCTATGTCAGTAGGGGGAAAAAACACTCCCAGGAATGTTCTTTTCCATGGGTGGCCAAATCTTCTGAAGCTTGAATGAATCTCCAAAACAAATGATCACTTGGCTATTAAACGTAGGGAAAAAGAAATTGCTCAGAACAACGGTGCCTATAAACTGAATTTTTGAGGTATAATAAATATGACTCTCCTTGAAGGTGATTTTTTTTTAAATTCAGGTTACTGAAGTGAGTCAAAAGAGACAAATCTAGCTCTTTGCTTCTATATGCGGAGGTTGATCATAGAACGCATCTTCGTTTTAAAGTCCCATGAATGTTGAAATAGGAAACCATCCAGTGTCAGTTCATAAATGGACCATTCTGTTTGAAACTTTGACAAATGACTCCCTGGCTTTGCCTCTCTTTGCTAAGAAGGAAGCAGTGGCCTTCTGGGGCAGCTCCTTAAGATATATCTATGAGATTTATGTGGCACAAAGCGCTCTCAAAGACAAATCAATATATCCAAGTAGAGCATCCTAATATAATCACACTGATCAAGAAAAGTGTTTCATTGTCACAGATCTGTCATTCTTCCCTTTCGCTGTGTGAAGCTGCCTAAAGTTTTTATGTTCCTGAAACAAAGCTCCGAATGACATTTTTCAGTCATGTTTGATACTAACAGAATTTCACAAAATCAGTCCTCACTCAGGATGCAAACTTTCCCTTAGGAAAACCATGCAAGTTCAGACTTGCTGAGAGAAATATCAGACAGAGAACAACACGACCGAAGAAGCATGGGCTTGGATTATGGCCTTGTAATTAGTTGCAAAACTAAATTTACACAAAGTCTGTTGTGCTATAGGAAGGATGATCTCATTGTTCCATACTGTTTCTGAGGGAAGACTTACAGGCATCTTGATTATCAAGGGGTCAGGATCTTACCAGGCCTTGTCTCCAACATTCTCCCACTCCAGGGCCGCACAGCTCAGCAAGCCTCCCCTGCCAGTAGCTAGCCATTGAGCCCTAGTGCCTGCCTTTTCTTTAAAGAAGCTAAACAGCGTCCTAATTGACATTTTCCTAGTTCTTGGCATTGAGATAAATAGAGCAAGGGGGTGGGGAATTGGCTCCAAAATCGTGTATGAGAAAGTATTTAAGGAAAAAAGGCAAGGTAGGAACTGTTGGTGAGGTTCTAGAGAGTTAATAAGTACCATTCTCTTTTTCATAGATGGAATTGTGAACCCGCTCACCCCAGTTCATATGTTGAAGTTCTAACTTCTGGCTCTTCATAATGGGACTGTGTTTGGAGATAAGATCGTGAAAGAGGTCACTAATTAAAATGAAGTCATTAGGGTTGACCTCTATAAGAAGAGGAAGTCAGGACGAAGACATGCACAGAGGGGAGAGGATGAGCACCTGCAAGCCCAGGCGTGAGCCAATCGTGCCAGTGCGTTGATCTTGGAGTTCTAGCTTCCAGAACGGTGGAAAAATGAATTTCTGTTGTTTGAGTCACCCAGTTTATAGCACTTCGTTACTGCAGCCTGACTGAATAGAATATACTCTACATCGGACTTCAGAACCCCCTGACTAATAAGAGACAGAAAACAGAGATGGGACCAAAATGTGAGAGAGAGAGAGAGAGAGAGAGAGAGAGTGTGTGTGTGTGTGTGTGTGTGTGTGTATGTGGTACTGGAGATTGAACCCAGGGCATTCTACCTCCAAGCTACACCCCTAGCCCTATTTCATTTTTTAGATTGAAACAGGGTTTCTCTAAGTTCCCAGTACTTGGAAGGTTGAGACAGGAGGATCACAGGTTGGAGGCCAACCTTAGACACTTAGCAAGATGCTGTTTCAATATAAAAAATAAAGGACTGGGGGTGTAGCTCAGAGGTAGAATGTTCCTGGGTTTAATCCCTAGTACTCCACCCCCAACCCTCCCCAAAAAGCTCACAGTTTGCCCACCCACTCCAGCCCATCACCGTAGCTCTAGTCAATCTCACCATCACCCCTCCCCTGCCTTCCAGCCAAGCTTCATCACTCCCTGCTATGGCTTGGATGTGGTTTGTCCCCAAAAGGCTCCTGTACTGAATGCTTGGTCCCCAGTGTCACAGTATTGAAAGGCGATGGGACCTTTAACAGATGGGGCCTAGTGATAGGTGATGGGGTCAGGGCCACACTTGGCAAGGGACTAATGCTGGTCTTCAGAAGTGGGTAGGGTCTCACAAGAGTGGGCCAGTTCCCATGAAAGTCGAGTTATTATCAGGTAAGCCTGGAGCTGGGCGCAGAGGCACACACCTGTAATCCCAGAACTTGAAAGGCTAAGACAGGAGGATCGCAGGTTCAAGACCAGCCTCAGGAACTTAGTGAGACTCTCAGTAACCTAGGGAGACACTGTTTCAAAACAAAAGAAATAAAAAGGGCTGGCGTTATAGTTAGATATAAAATGTCCCCTAAAGATCTCATTTATTAATCTTTGGAGAGGATATAATTGAGTCATGAGAGTTGTAATCCCGGCAGTGGATAAATCCATTACAATGGGTGTGGCTGGAGAAGGTGGGTCCCTGGGGGTTGGTGTTGGGGATTATATAAGGTTTCTCCTTCTCACACTCCCTCTCTTGCTTCTGGCCTCCATGATGGGAGGATCACAGCCCATGTGCTCTCCCTCTCTCCACCTCCTGCCACCATACCCTGAGATCAGCAGTCCCCGACCCCACATGGACTGAATCTGAAACCGTAAGAAAATAAATCTTTCCTCTAAGTTATGTGGTCAGTCTTTTAGATTGTGGCTGTAAGAATGCTGACCGGAATATCTGGGGTGTCACTCAGAGGTAGAATGTCACTGGTTTTGATCCCCAGTACCACAACAAAATAAATAAATAAATAATAAAGTGAGCCTGGAGCCGGGCATGGTGGTACACACCAATGACCTCAGTACTTGGGAGGTGGAGACAAGAGGATCACAGGTTCAAGGCCAGCACATGGTACCTTAGGGAGGCCCTCAGCAACATAGCAAGACCCTATTTCAAAATAAATAAATAAATAGATAAATAAAAGGGCTGGGGGCATAGCTCCGAGGTAGAATGTCTCTGGGTTCAATTCACAGTACCAAAGAAACAAACAAAAAAAGGGAGCCTCGCCCCTCCCCCTCACTTCCTTTGTCACCATGTGACCCCTCTCTTGCATACACTTCCACCACGGGGCGCTATCCTCCATGAAGCTCTCACTAGAAGCTGATGCTGGTGCTATGCTAGTGGACCTCCACCACCATGAGCTAAATATACTTTAAAAAGTACCCAGCCTCCAGTATTTTGTTATAGCATGCCCTCTCTGCCATATACCACTCTGCACATTGTCACCAGAATGACACTTCTAAAACTCCAATTTGACCACAATGCCACGTAAGTTAAACCCTTCCAGCTCCTTATGTAAGTACTAGGAAATCTGCCTGGTCTGGCTTGCTCTGCCTCTCTGTCTAGCCAGAGCCAGGGGGAGCCAGAGTCCTGTGGTCATCAGGAGCCAGGGACACCAGGCTTTGATGATGAGGGAGAAGACAAGTTCTGCACAGGTGTAGGAAGAGTGCCCGGGCAGTGAGAAACTTTGTCTCCCATACCACCTGGAGGGAGATCACTGGAAGCAAAAGTCCAGGCCCACCTGTGCCCCCTCACTCATTCCTCCCTGGAAGAAGAGGAACAAAATAACCCAGCATGTCCCTTTCTTCTCTTTGGCATCTGCTGCCTGAAGAGAAGGGGCCGTACTCTTATGATAAATTACATTTTCATGTAGAGGCTTTGTCCCTGCAGGAAAGAACTTGGCATTCCAACACTGATTGTAAATCAGCAAGTTGTTTTAACTTTCAGGGGTAACCACTTCTTGATTTCTACCCTACTTCATTGCTTTTCATTGGGATACTGCAATAGCTTCCTAACTGATCTCTCCGAATTTTGTCTCTCTTTACTGCAATTATCCAGTTCACTGCTGGCAGATTAATATTTCCAAAGGGCATATTTGGTTATGTCTTTTCCCTCTTCAAAAGCTACCAATGAGTCTCTATCGGCTTCTAAATTAAATATGACTCGCCCTGCTGGAATTCAAGGAAAGCCCGTCCCAATAAGGCTCTGACCTCCCGTTTTGACTGTCTCCTTGCATTTTTTTATTATAGTCATGCTAGATCAATTAGTGTCTCCATGATACAGCTCTGCACTCTTTTTATTTGTTTATTTATTTATTGCCTATTAATTCCTACTTATCCCTTAAAATTCATTTCAGGAGTGGGGCAGGGGGACCACCTTCAGAAGGAACATATCTGCAAAAGCAAAGAGGGAACTCAAAAGCACAAGGTAGCCAGGTGTGGTGGCACATGCCTGTAATCCTAGTGATTTAGGAGGCTGAGGGAGGAGGATCACAAGTTTGAAGCCAGACTCATTGGTGGGGACTTTGAGAATAGGAACCTCCCTTGTCTTCCAAAAGGACTCCATATAGGCATGTCAGCACCCTCAGACAGTGTGGTAAGGGTGTGAGACCCAGAATTACAGAAATGATTTTGCTAGCATTATTACTGAGGAAAAACCTAAATCAACCCTCTAGCTTCACGTGCTGTTCGTTGACTTAAAAATCGCTAATGTTGAAGATCACACAGCTGGACAAATACATTATTAGTCACCTGCTAGGTTGGCTACAGATAACACCTCTGACGTGTGGGTTAAGATGATAACGGTTACCTAGTTACTTTTCAGAGACTTGAAGTAGACTTTTGCTGAAAACACACTCTTCACTTGTTCCGGCAGATGTCTGATGGGTGAGTGGAATGGACGCAAGGCTTGGCATCTCTGCCCTCATGTTGTGTCTGTCTCTTTTGCTGCCTCAGCCTTTTGGTCAGATTCTAGTCAGCTTGGCATAGAGATGTGTTGAACATTTGAGAAATGTTTTGTGCAGAACTATAATGCAGGGTTAACGTGACCTAGACTTGGCTAACCTGCTCCTCCCCCACCTACCAGCCACCATGACTGGAAATGCCAGGCCATGAAAGGAGCAGTAAGGGGTGGCAGCAGAGTTCCCGGGAGATCTGCTCCCCTTTAGTAACCTTCCTCTCTCTCTGATTATTCGTCCTTATACCTGTCAGCCTTCAGCGCCCCCTGGAGTGGCGAGGTTGATCTGCAAGCCTGGGCTCCTACTTCTCCATTCTTTGGCCACTGAATAAAGCCTCTCTTTCTCTCCAATGCTCTTCTCTGTGACTTTGGTTTTTCCTTGGGATGGATGAGCTTCCAGACCTGGGTTTGATAACAGCATGAGGGAGATAGCCTGGAGATAAAGTTGGCACAAAGAGAAAGGAATCAGCTAAAACCATCATGGGAGAAATTGCGCTATTTTGAACCTCTGCGTTAAGCAGTACTTGGAGCCAGGCCTAATTTTGTCAGTTAAGTCAGTAAATTTCCAATTTTTAAAAAACCAATCTGATTTAAGTGTTCTGACTCCAGCAACAAAATTTTCACCCTCATATGAGACATATGGTTTCTTCTCCTTGGGTCAAGTTTAAATCTGCTGTGATGGATATCATAGGGATAGCAGCCTTTTAATAGACCTCTTTTAATGGGATTGATTGTGCAATGGGAAAAAAATGTTTCCATAAATTTACTTAGACGCTTTAAAAAAAAGAAAATAGAATAAATATTCACTAAATGTTTGCTGAACTGAATTAGATACACTGCTACTTAATAAAAGCACACTTTATCAAGCAGATTAATTGTGGAAAATAGCTTTCAACCCCATTTTGCAAAATTTCTGGCTGTTTAGGAAAGCAATTAGCAGGCTCATTCTCTTAAGCTAGAATTTTTTGAAATGAAAGATAATTATCAGATATAGTCTACAATGGTAACCAACTCCTGAAATTTTATCATCTAGGCCATTTTCATATTTAATTAGAATGGCCTATCCCGTGGATACTAATGGAGCCCCATTGATTTTTTTTAAATAATAAAATTATAAGGGTTTGGAGTCCATATGCTTATCTTCAGGAAGGATGGTCTTTTATAAAGTTCAAGGGGTCCCAGGGCCATTTCCAAGGGTTCCAAAATTTATTGTAGGCATAGTTTATCTCAGAAAGTGGCTGAGCAGGACCCTCTCATGAATGTGTGACTCCAAGTAAAAATCTGACAGTTTAATTTTGTCTCAATTCTAGAAAAGCTGGAGTCCATGTACCCAGAATTGGAGAAACCAGAACAGTACAGACTTCTGCATTAGTTTTCTATTCCTGAGTAGCAAATCACCACAAATAGAGTGACTTCAAGCTCCATCTGTTTATTAGCTCACCGTTCAGCATGGCAGGGCTGTGCTCTGTGCTCAGAGTCCGACAAGGCTGAGAACCAAAGTTGTCTGGGCCGAGTTGTTGTCTGGAGGCTCTAAGGTGTTCATTCAGCTTCCAAACCATCCAGGCTGTTGGCAGAATTCAGTGCCTTGTTGTAGAGCTGAGATCGCTGTTTCCTTGCAAGCTGTCAGCCAGAACTGCTCTCAGTAGTTCAAGTGCACCCACATTCCTTGGCACGTCCCCTCTCCATCTTCAAGCCAGCAATGGTGTGTCAAATCCTTCCCATGCTTTGAATTGCTGACATCTTTGTCTCTGGCCTCTAGAATCAGATTTGAAGAGCTCATGTGATTAAGTCAGGCCCACTCAGATAATCACCCTATCTCAAGTCAGCTGATTTAGGAGCTTAATCACATCTGCAAAAATCCCAGCACGACAGAACCTTTGACTGGATAACTGAACAAAGGTGTGTGTACTTTGGGGACTAGGAATCTTGGGCCCTGTCTTAGAACATCACCTATCATACCTACAGAGATAAGCAAAAACCAGCCCCCACACCAAGAAGGCATCTGGCTCTCTTCAGGAAACAACAATTCCTCTGAACCTTGGTCTCCAGCTTATCTTCGATGTCCCAAGTCTCTTTTGCTACCACCAGGGTGGTATGGAAATCAAGCCTTGCAGTCTTCTCTTCATTTCCTCTCAATATCTCTCTTAGCTCAACCACCATAACAAAATACAGTGTCCCTGGATATCCATAGGGAAGGGTTCCAGGACCCCTCTGGATACCAAAATCCATGGATGTTCAAGTTCTTATATACCATGGTACAGTTAAATCATCTCTAGGTTGTATACAATACCTAATACAATGTAAGAGCTATGTAAATAGTTGGTATATTATATTGTTTAGGAAATGATGACAAAAAAATAAGTCTGTACCTGTTCAGTAAAGATGAAATATTTTTCCAAATATTTTCTACTTTTGGTTGGTTGAATCTGTACATGAGGAACCTGTGGATACAAAGGACCAACTGTACCATAGACTGGTAGTGTAAGGAACAGAAATTTGTTTCTCATAGTTTCAGAAGCAACAAGACCAAGATCAGCATGATGGAGTTCTGATGAGGGTGCCACCCTTGTCACCTCATTCCCACCTAATTATCTCCCAAAAGCCCCGTCTCCAAATATCCTAGTATTGGTGGTTAGGGCATTAGCATATATGAATTTGGGAGGATACAATTCAGTATGTTAATGTATAGGAATATCAAAATAACAATAACAAAACTTCCACTTATGGCCCCAGGAACAATCAGCATTTTAGGCACAATGCCATCTTAATTCATACAGAACAAAAAAAGACATTTCCTCCCCACCCCCTATCCTGTCACCCATACTCTTTACCATAAACAATAAGAACAAAGTTTCCAGAGAAACATTTCTGTCTAAGCTGATTCCAAAACATATGCTTCTAAAATAGGCATGTAGCTCCCCAGTCTCAAGCTTCTACATCCAGGCTAGTTAGTATCAACTTCAGCCCAGTCTTCCAGAATAATGGATAGGCACAGACTTACCTCTCATAAGGACTGTCAAATTAAGTTCTTGAAAATTACACTACTTTTCAAACCCTAACTCCTTGTATTAGTTCCCTTTTGCTGTTATAACAAATTACCACAATCACAGTGGTTTAAAACAACACAAATTTATGATCTTATAACTTTCAAGATGAGAAGTCTAAAACAGGTGTCAAGATTACAGTCCTTCTGGACTCACCGGGGGAGAATGCTTCTCCTTTCTTGCCTCTTCCCACTGCTGGTTCCTTCTGGCTTCGCTCTGACCTCTGCTTCCATCGTCACATGATTTTCTCTGACCTTCCTGCCTGCCACTTGATGCCTCCTTGTGATTGCAATGTGCCCACCTGAATAATCCAGAAAAATCCTCCCATCTCAGGATCCATACTGTTATCACATCTACAAAGTCTCCTTTGCCTCGCCAGGTAAGATACTTAAAGTTTTCAATGATTATCTGAACCTCTTAGGAGATTCAGACTGAAAGGCACCCCGTTTTAGAAGGGACCCCTTGCTCTAGCCACGGGACCCGGCGCCGACCCAGGAACTCTCAGGACTCCATCTTGCTGCAATCGCACGAGGTTTTATTGAACCAGTATACTGGGGCCGAGCTCGTATCTCACGCAGGAGAGGAGGTCGACCCTCAGCGAAGGGGAACATTTAAAGAGCAAAACCAAAGAAAGAGAAAAAAAAAAGATAGGGCAGGGAAAGGTCAGGGTGGGGCAGCGGGTTTTTCCATTACTATAGTCCTTTTAGTATTCAGGTCTAGGGGTCTTAAGAGTCAGGGGTGGGGCAGCGGATTTTTCCATTTCTATAGTCCTTTTAGTATTCAGGTCTAGGGGTCTTAAGAGTCAGGGGTGGGGCAGCTTGCTTTTCAG
>PVJS01040460.1:0-18430 GCA_004027185.1 Glis glis
CCCAGTATCCTCGTCTGTAAAATGGGAAGGTCGGTCCAGATTATTTAACTTCCTTTCCATATATGGTACAATATAATTATGCTAAAAATTTTATCAGTCAATACAGTCATAGTTACAAGCTAGGGGTTATATAAAGTTCAGAAAGAAAAAAAATGTATTTTCCCCCAAGCAGTCACAAGAAGATTATAAGAATAGAGGTAAAATGATAGGAAGTATATTGGAAAGCTGAACTCCCTTTGAAGAATCAAATTTTTAAAAAGTGGTTTTTTTTAGAACTCAACCATACTTTTGTCTAGAAATGATTTTTAAATTTATGTGGCGGTAAAAATATGATCTTATGAAACTTCCTCCAAAATCTCTTGAAGGGACTGAGATGTATTTGGAACTCATCATTTAAAACTAGATAGATGAGTTTCTTAATGTATGGAATATTCATCTTTTCAACTTTTCATATGTTTGAAGATAAATTCCTTAGGGCCAGTAGTCATGTTCAAATATTGCATTGCCTAAGGAAATTTTCAGACTTTTCCCCACAGGATGAATAACCATAACCAGGTAAGTGTTAAGGAAGGTAGGTTTTATTTGATGTTGTATGATGTGTCTGCTAGTATAGAACACTTTGGATTGCAATTTATTCCCACCTTTTTAAAGTTTCCTCCTGAATTATTGGTTGTTCACAGGTTATATGCCCCAAACAGGATAGCTTTTAGTTTTCTTTTAATTCTCAATATATTCCTAGAGACAATGCCATCTTCCTTTCTATATTCCATGATGTGTGGGCCGATGTCCTAGACCTTGTAAGACTTGTGAAAAAATAGACATAGGCTAACACTTAAAGATGAGTGCCCTTTTCTCATTTTTCCTTTGCACAAAACTTTTCTTCTCTGCCTCTCTTAGATTCTCCATCGGAAGGGCCTCAGAAGCATGGTATCCCTGACCTTTTCTTGCCATTTTTGGTATTCTGCTGCTCTTCCTCCGCTAAAGTCACTAGTAGAAGGCAGAATTCCTCTTCCCCAAAGAGGGTTATAGAAACTAGAACTTCTTTCCCCCAAAACAAGCCATAAAACCATAAATCAGAGCCAAGATCTAGTGGAACAGCCATGACTCCAGTGCCTGAGCCCGTATGACCCTGCTCCTCAAGGAACAGGCAGCCTGATTCACTGGAGATGCCAAGGCCAAGCTAGTGGAGCAGCTGTAACTCTCCTGACACCTAGACCTGCCCCATTGCTCTGCCCTCAGGGAAGCTGTGCCTTATCTGGAAGAGCATTCATACCCGATCAGCACCCAAAACAGCCCAGCACCCTGACCCCAGGGAACTGGATCTTTGGTCCAGGGGAGCACTCATGACACCAGAACACAAATCTATATGATGCTCTACCTCTCTAGGACTAGGCACTTGCCCAGCAGAGGAGCCATGCCTCAGTTAGTGGAATAGCAGTGCCTCTTCCATACCTAAACAAGTCCATGGCTTTGGCCCCAGGGAAATGGACCTTTGGACCGGGTGAAGAGCTAGAACATCTAGCCCACATGACATGCAGTATCCCAGGGAAACATAGATTTGACTGACCTATATCACTCTGCCCTCTGGGATAAATGGATTCAAGGACTCACCTTTCTGGATCTGAATCAGCCCTCCAGAACTTGAGTTGCTGAGGAGTACCACCTTCCTGTGGAGTGAAGCCAACTTTGCGTTGCTCCTCACCCCCAGAGCCTGTGCCATAGCTGTGGCCCACAGTTCCCGGATAATGGAAGCCACTGCACCCAGCATCACAGTTCCTGGGCCACTGCTATTGCCCACCACTGCAGGGGCCTGAGTAACCACTGTCTGATATCCTCTCCCCTGGCATTTGAGTTACCACTCAGATGTGCTCTGTTGGTTCAGAAACTCAAAGTACAGCTATGCCCAGATCCCTGGGGCATGAGCTTCTGGACAGCCCTTCATCCCCAGATGTGTGCCCAGTACTGTACCCTGGCCTCTAGGATCAAAGCCACAACTACATTCCTGCCCCTTGGGCCTGAACTACTGGGGAATACCTCAGAATCACAGTCTTTGGCTTAGTGTGAAAAATACATCTATGTACACCTAAGAATGTGAACCTATGTTGACATCACAGATGCCACAGTAGTTCAATAAGGCAAAACAAATTGTCAGGATTAAATCCTTGCCTATCATTAGTAATCTTGAGTGTAAATGGATTAAACTCTCCAATCAAAAGACTTAAAGTAGCTAGATGGATGAAGCAACATGATTCTATCACATGCTATCAAAAATAGACCCATTTAGCTTTCAGAAAGTTAAGGGATTGAAAAAGATATTGCATGCACATAATAACAAAAAGAGTGAAAGGGCTATACTTATTTCAATAAAGTAGACATCAAGTCAAAAATGTTATAAGAGATAAAGATAACCACTATTTAATGATGAAAGGAGTCAAATTATCAACAGGATATACATATAAATATATGCACCCAAAATTGTAACACCTAAATATATAAAGCAAATACCAATGGACATGAATGAAGAAATAGAAACATCACAAATATATTAGGGTAATTCAATAGCACACTATTAACAGTAGATAGATCATCCAAACAGAAAGTCAACACAGGAATACTGGACTTGAATTTCATGTTAGACCAAATGGACCTAACAGATTCGAATATAAAGAACGTTCCATTCAACAGCAGCAGAATATAAGTTCTTTTCTAGTGCACATAGAACATTCTCCAGGATAGATCTTACATTAGGCTTTAAAACAATTCTTTTTTTTGCAGTACCGGGGATTGAACCCAGGGGCATTCTACCTCCGCGCTACACCCCCAGCCCTATTTTTTATACTTTATTTTGAAACCAGGTCTCACGAAGTTGTGGAGGCCTCATTAAGTAGAGAGAGAGAGAGAGAGAGAGAGAGAGAGAGCTGAGGCTGGCCGTGAACCTGGATCCTCCAGTCTCTGCCTCCCAAAGTACTGGGATTACAAGTGTGCGCCACCACGCCCGGCTTAAAACAATTCTTTAAAAATTCAAAAAGTTTGAAATCATATCTGATTTTGTTTCCAATAACAGTGGTAGGAAACTAGCAATCAATATAGGAGGAAACTTGGAAAATTTACATGTATGTGGTAATCAAATAACATGCTCCTGAACAGCCAGTGGATCAAAGAAGAAATCTAAAGGAAAATTTAAAATATCATGAGACATATAATGGATATATAACATATAAAAATATATAGGATGTAGTAAAACAGTTGTAAGAGTGAAGTTTATTGCAATAAATTTCTACATTAAAAAAGAAGAGAAGCCGGGCGTGGTGGCACACGCTTTTAATCCCAGTACTTGGGAGGCTGAGACAGGAGGATCCGGGTTCGCGGCCAGCCTAAGCTACTTAGTTAGGCCCTCTGCAACTTAGTGAGACACTGTTTCAAAATAAGGAATAAAAAATAGGGCTGGGAGTGTAGCTTAGAAATAGAATGACCCTGGGTTCAATCCCCAGTACTGGAAGGAAGGAAAGGAAGGAAGGAAGGAAGGAAGGAAGGAAGGAAGGAAGGGAAAGAAAGAAATTCAAATAAATATCCTAACATTACGCCTCAACAGATTAGAACAAATAACCCAATTAAAAAATGGGCAAGTGAACTAAATAGACACTTCACAAAAGAAGAAAAACAAATGGCCAATAAGTGTATGAAAAAATGTTCAACATCATTAGCAATCAGAGAGATGCAAATCAAAACTACCCCGAGATTTCACCTAACCCCAATTAGAATGGCAATCATTAAAAACACAAACAACAACAAATGCTGGTGAGGATGTTAGCTAGCACATTGTTGATGGGGTTGCAAATTAGTGCAACCACTTTGGAAAACAGTGTGGAGGATCCTCAGAAGACTGGGAATAAATCTACCATATATATGACCCAGCAATACCACTCTTAGGTATCTGCCCAAAAGAATGGAAACCAAACTACCAGAGTAATGCATGCATATCTATGTTTATAGCTGCACAATTCACTATTGCTAAACTATGGAACCAGCCGAGATATCCATCAGATGAATGGATTACAAAACTATGGGATATGTACACAATGGAATTTTATGCAGCCATAAAGAAGAACAAAGTTATGTCATTTGCAGGGAAATGGATGGAATTGGAGAATATTATACTAAGTGAGATTAGTCTTTCACAAAAAATGAAAAGTCAGATGTTCGCCCTAATTTGCAGAAACTAGGGAGAAAATGGGACATAGAAGGGACTCCAGACAAAGAAGGTAAAACCTAAGATGAGTGAAGAAGGCGACCTAACTGAGGGAGATGGGAGGGGGGAAGAGGGAAACACCTCAATGGACATGATGCACATGCACAAGCTTATCAAAGTCAGTCACTATGCTGAGCATGGGAAGGAGGGGAGGGGGAAGGAAAATGGTGGGAACTGGGGGAGGGCTCAGTGAGTGCATGTGTGCCTCTATCACCCTGAACTTCATCAAGATTTATTATTACAGTGCACCAATAAAAAGGAAAAAAAATAGAAAAAGAACAAATAGTAAAACTAATGCTAGCAGAAAGAAATAAATTATAAAGATCAAACAAAATAAAAAAGTAGAAATGAAAATTCATAGAAAAAATCAATAAAACTGAAAGCCATTTCTTTGAAAAATTGAACAAAATTCACTAGCCCCTAGCTAAAATAAGTAAGGGGAAAAGAAAAGAAAATCCTCAAATAAATAAAATCAGAAATGAAAGTGGAGACATTACCACAGATGCCTTAGAAATAAAAAGAATCCTAAGCGACTGTTATGAGCAATTATATGCCAACATTTTCTATAACCTGTAGGAAATGCATAAATTCCTAGAAATATATAACCTGCCAAGATTGAATCAGGAAAAAACAGAAACCTTACTCATACCAATAATGAATAAAGAGATTGATGAAGTTCTGAAAATCCTTCCAACAAAGAAAACCCCAGGACCATATGGCTTCACAGTTGAATTCTACTAAACATTCAAAGAATTATTACCAATATTTCTTAAACTCTTCCAAACATAGAGCTAGAAGGAATACTTCAAAACATATTTAATGAGGATACAATCACACTGATAGCTAAATCAGACAGACACAAGATGACTAAACGCCAATGCCTCTGATGAATATCTATGTAAAATCATCTATAGAATACTGACAAACCAAATTCAATAACTCATCAAAGAGATTATAATCATGACCAAGTGGCATTTATTCCTGGTATGCAATAGTGTTTTAAACATATGTATATCAATTAACATGTTGCATCACATTAGAAAAATGAAAGATAAAAAATGCACAATCATTTCAATTGGTGCAGAAAAAGCATTTGACAAAGTTCAGCTTTCGTTCTTTTTTTGTGTGTGTGGTACTGGGGATTGAACCCAGGGACATTCTCCCACTGAGCTACACCCCTAGCCCAATTTTATTTTGCTTTTTGAAACAGGTCACCAGGTTGCTGACAGTCTCACTACTTGGTGAGGCTGTCCTCGAACCTGCGATCCTCCTGTCTTTATCTCCCAAGTACTTAGGATTACAGGCGTGCACCACGACACTCGGCTCAGTGTTCTTTCTTGATAAAAACTTTAAACAGTTTGGATACAGAAGGAAAGTTCCTCAACATAATAATTGTCATTTATGAAAAAATCACACTAACATTGCCATTTCTATTTAACCTAATATTAGACTAGCAAAAGCAATTAGTCAAGAAAAAGAAATAAAATACATCCAAATCAGAAAGGAAGAAGTAAAAGTATTTTATTTGCATATGGCATGACTCTGTATATGGAAAACCCCAAAGATTCTACAGTTAGAATTAAAAAAAATAATTTAGTAAAGTTGCAGGATAAAAATAAACATACAAAATCAGTTATATTTCTGTTCACAAATAATAGCTTATGCAAAAATTAAGTCAAGAAAAAATCCTATTCATGATAGCATCAAAAAAGTAACATACTGAAGAATAAATTTAACCACGGAGGCGAAAGATCTGTACACTTTAAACTACAAAACGTTGATGAAATAACCTGAAGAAAATACAAATAAATAATTAGGAAAAAATCAGTATTATTAAAATGTTCATACCCAAAGAAACAGATCTACCACAACCCCTATTAAGTTCCAATGGCATTCTTCACAGAAATATAAAAAATAATCTTAAAATTTTTAGGCCCCACATTTATTGATTTAAAATTATACTACAAAGCTATAGTAATCAAAATATTTTGGCATTGACATAAAGATAGAAATATAGGTTAATGGAAGAGAACTAATATTTCAGAAATAAATACAGATATATATGGTCAAAAGAATGAATTGGAATCTTATCTTACTATGCACGAAAATCAACTCAAAGTGGATATAAGACCTAAATGTAAGAGCATAAAATTCCTAGAAGAGTACATAAGGGAAAACCTCCTTTACATTGGCCTTAGTAATGAATGTTTGGATAATATACCAAAAGCCCAGGCTACCAAAAATAAATAAATGAATAGATAAATAAATAGAAGTTCATCAAACTAAGAAGCCTCTGCATGACAAAAAATAAATCAACAAAATAGAAACCCAACCTAGGGGCTGGAAAAAAATTCAAACCACATATCTGATAAGGGGTGAATATTCAAAATTTATAAGAAACTCTGAAAACTCATTCACAGAAAAACACATAATCCCATTTAAAAAATGGGCAGAGAAATGGAACAGACAATTCTCCAAAGAAGAAGTAAAACATGATCAACAGTTATGTAAAGGTGCTCAAAATCACTAATCATCAAGGGAATTCAAATTAAACCATTATGAGATAACATACATAAGGATAACTACTATTGAAAGGACAAGTTTTAACAAATTTTGGTGAGAGCTTGGAGAAAAGGGACATATGTTGATGAGGGTGTGGACAAAAGGACATCTTATTACGCTGTTGGTAAGCGTGTATATTGGTAAAACAGTTATGGAAAACAGTATGGAGGTGCTAATGAAGTTGAGTAATCCCTCTCCTGGGTATATGTTCAAAGAAGATAAAACTACTACATCATAGAGATATCTCAACTTTTATGTTCACTGTAGCATTATTCACAATAGCCAAGATATGCAAACAACCCAGATGCCTTTCAACAGACAGATAAAGAAAATGTGGTTGGGTGCCATGCTGCATGCTTATAATTCCAGCGACTCTGGAGCTGAGGCAGGAGGATCACAGGTTTGAGGCTATTCTGGGCAACTTAGCAAGACCCTGTATCAAAACAAAATTTTAAAAGTTACTGGGCATGTAGCTTAGTGATACAGCAACATTGGATTCAGTACCCAGTACTGGAAAAATAATTGCTGGTATAGTTATGCATCAGTTAACAGTGGAGATACATTCGGAGAAATGCATTTCATTTATCAGGCAATTTCATCATTGTGGAGCATCACTGAGTGTTGTTACACAAGCTAAGATGTTTAAGATGTTACTGTGTGATCTAATATTATATCATATATGTGATCATCACTGACTAAAACATCGTTAGGTCGTGCATGACTCTCTCTCTCTTTCCATATATATATGTGCACACACACATATGCATCTAAATACATCTGTATATATGCATATGCAGATATATATACATACACACATATGTATTTATATATCCATATATGTATATATGTGTACATATATATATATATTATGGAATATTATTTCAACCTAAAAAAAGGAAGAGATCCTGCCATTTGCCCCAACATAGATGGACCTGGAGTACATTATGATAATTGAAATAAGCCAGAGACAGACAAAAATATTGCATGATCTCACTTATATGTGGAATAATAAAAGAGGAGCTCAAATACACAGAGATGGAGGATGAAACAATGATTACCACTAGTGGGATTGGGAGGAAATGGGAGGATGTAAGTCAAAGGATATGAAATACCAAATATATAGGATGAACAAGTCTAGATTCATAATGCACCACATAAGGACTAAAGTTAATAAAAATGTATTATATTCAGGATTTTTTGTTAAATAATGAGATTTTAGCTGCTTTTGTCAGAAGATATATTAAACACTTCACTATTAGCAACCATTTTAATATCTAAATGTACCCCATACCATCATGTTGTAAGCCTCCAATATACACAGTAGAATTTTATCAAAAATACCATTTCATTTCAAATGATAACATGCTTTGATAGTAAAAAATAAAGTGTTTTGCAACAGACTCATAAAAATCGTTTCCTTCCACAATTTAATCTGTCATTTATTTGGCTATGATCATAGGTCACATCCTCCTGATAATACATTTAGCCTGAGGAAGAAACAATTCTTTCTGGAGATGATTAGATTAAGAAAATTATTGGGGATGAAGCTTTCTCCATTGTCTCTTCAGAAATCAGCGCCTTAAAAACGGCTTGACATTCAATTTAAGTTTCTTTGGTGCTCGTTTCACAGGTGGCAACTGGGGAGATGAGCATTTTAAAATCTACCTGATGAAAGAGTTTGCACACAGAAGTTTCTTTGTGTTTGGGAAAATGGAGAAGGAGCAATGGAAGACTGTATTGTAGCAGTTAGTACCCAGTAGATATGCCTGAATTAGTAAGACAATTTTATTTTATTTATTTGGTTTTTTTTTTGCGGTACTGGGGATTGAACCCAGGGGCGTTCTACCTCCGCACTGCACCCCCAGCCCTATTTTTTTATACTTTATTTTTGAAACCGGGTCTCACGAAGTTGCGGAGAGCCTCACTAGATAGAGAGAGAGAGACAGGGAGAGGGAGAGAGAGCGAGAGCGAGAGCGCTGAGGCTGGCCGGGAACCGAATCCTCCGGTCTCCGCCTCCCAAAGTACTGGGATTACAAGCGTGCGCCACCATGCCCGGCTAGTAAGACAATTTTAAAAGCTCTTATTTCAGCCATGCCATAGAGGAGTGTAAAGGAGAAATGTGTACAATATATTGAATACCATTTTCCCCTTGACTTCCAATACAAAACTGTCAATACGTTAATGTTGAAGTATTTGTCCTCAGAATGTGATAAAACTGTAAGTTAAGAATATACTTTTTCTGTCTTAAACCATATCAAAAGTCAAAGTATTAATGATGACTGGGAATATTGAATATACAATATCTTTTTGGGGGGAGGTACTGGAGATTGAATTCAGGCATTCTACCTCTGAGCTACACACCCAGCTCTATTTTTCATTTTTTTAAAATTTCAAAACAGGGTCTCGCTAAGTTGCTGAGGGTCTTGCTAAGTTCCTGAGACTGGCCTTGGACCTGCGATCCTCCAATCTCAGCCTCCCAAGTACTGGGATTACAGGTATGTGCCACCATGCCCGGTTTATAGAATATTTTGTTTTTGGTACTGGGTAATGAACCCAGGTGTGTTCTACCTCTGAGCTACACCCCCAGCCCTTTTTAATTTTTTTTTTATTTTGAAACAATGTCTCACTAAGTTGCTGGCCTGGAATCTGTGATCCTCCTGTCTCAGCCTCCCAAGTACTGGGACTACAGGACTGCACCACCATGCCCAACTTATCTTTAACAGGGCAGATAGTGAGAAATGAGAGCTGGGGAGAAATATTATGCAAAAATATCTAGTAATCCTCATTTATTCTTTAAACATGTAACTATAAACTTAGCTGTTTGGCTATTTACTTATTTGTTTTCATTAAAAGAAGCTGATAGAAAATTAACTGCTTAAAGAACTTTAAAGGTCCAGTTCATACAGACAGTGATGGGCCACATTTGGAAAGTCTGTTCATTGCTCAGTGGTAGGAGCACCTTGCACTGCCTCTAGACCGCAAGAGTTGTATATGATTCACTGATTTGGGGCCTGGTTCCTGCAGAAACTGTAAAACATCACTTAAATCTGTAGCCAGTAAGAATTGTAGATCTGCACCCAACATATTACAGTGTCCAGAGGTATCAGCATGGTGTAGCAACACAACTGTAGCCTCTGCCAGCCACTCATGGTCATATTGTTCCAAACATGTGAAGTAAAGCAAGTATGGTATGTCCATCCTCTTTGCATTTACTTTTTCTTTATTTGGGCACATCTCCAATTTCCAACATCTAGTGTTTTTATTTAGTATTTGATTTTCTCACACTCATCTACCATAAAATTTTTTTTTGTGTGGTACCGGGGATTGAACCTAGGGGCATCTACCTCCGATCTACACCCCCAGCCCTATTTTTTTAATTCTTTATTTTGAAACAGGGTCTCACTAAGTTGCGGAGAGCCTCACTAAGTAGCTGAGACTGGTGGTGAACCCAGATCCTCCTGTCTCAGCCTCCCAAGTACTGGGATTACAACCATGCACCACCACACCCGTCTACCATAAAATATTTATTAAAAGCTTGAAGCCTAGAGCTGGGGGTGTAGCTCAGTGGTAGAAATCTTGCTTAGCACATGCAAAGCCCTGGGTTCAAGCCTCAGCACCAAATAAGGAAAAAAAAAACTTGAAGCCTACTTTTTTGGGGGTATTTACATTTAAAGAAGGGTGAGTCATCTGATGGATTTCAGGAAATATTTAATTGGTTGATAGCATTTAATTACTGATCAAAATAGAATTTAAGATGATTCCTATGGAAAAGGAATTACTTGCTTTAATTTAAATATATACTTTAATATAACGTGCCAAAGTGGTTATCACAATTGGTGTGGTGATTAATCAACCTATAAAGGTACTTTACATTCTCACTCTGAGCTAAGTCACACTTATATTTTCCCGTTAGCACAGGAAACATACTGACTTCCTTGCATATTTGATTAAAATGGGGGATTATTTGTAAGCTACTACTTCCTGTGATTACCAAAATTCAATATAAGCATGGATACATGTAAACCAGGGAGATGAGATACTGCTTACCTTGATATGCTTTCTTAAATAGCAGCTTTACTAAGATATAATTGATATACAAAAAGCCCTGCACATTTAATGTATACGATTTAATGAGTTTGGATATAAGCAACACCTGTGACACCATCATCATAATCAAGGTAATAAGCATATACATCACCTCCTAAAATTTCCAAGTGCTTCTTTGTTTTTGTTTGTTTGTTTTGTAGTTAGAACACTAAACATCTTAACATGAGATCTGTTTTTTATTTTTTATTTTTTTGCTGCTCTGGAGGTAGAACCCAAGTGCTCTCTACTACTGATATATATATATATATCAGTATATATCAGGGTATATATATATATATATATATACCCATCCTTTTATGGTGCTGGGGATTGAACCCAGGGGCATTCTACCTCTGAGCTACACCCCCAGTCCTTTTTATTTTTTATTTTGAAACAGGGTCTCACTAAGTTGCTCAGGGCCTTACTAAGTTGCTGAAGCTGGCCTTGAACCGATGATCTTTCTGTCTCAGCCTCCCAAGTACTGGATTACAGACGTGCGCCAACTTTTTATGTTTTATTTAGACACAGGATTTTACTAAGTTGCCAAGGTTGGCTTTGAACTTGTGATCCTTCTGCCTCAGCCATTACAATAGCCAGGACTACAGTCATGTGCCACTATGCCTGGTGAGATCTATTCTCTCAACAAAAATATTAAGTGCATAATACTATATTGTTAACTATAGGTGCTATGTCCAACAGAAGATTTCTAGAAATTAGTTATCTTCTCTAACAGAAAATTTATACTCATAGAAAACCAACTTTTCATTTCCTCTTCTACCGAGTTCCTGGTGACTACCATTATAATATTTGCTTCTGTGAATGTGGCTAGACTAGATACCTTATGGAAGTGGAATCATGAACTATTTGCCCTGCTGTGACAGGCATATTTCACTTAGCATGATATCTTTAATGTCTATCCTTATTCCTGCATATGACAGGATTTCTTTATTTTCAAGATGGAATAATATCCCATTGTATGTACCTACCACAATTTTTTATCCATCCATCCATCAATAGACATTTAGGTTATTTCCAAATCTTGGGCATTGTGAATAATAATGGCAATGAACATGGGATGGCAGATATTGGATATCCTGCTCCACGTGAATTTAGGATTATTTTTTATAGTTCTGTAAAAAATGCCATTGTGATTGTGAAAGTATCAGCATTGAATTTTTGGATCATTTCAGATACTATGAGCATTTTAACAATATTATGCCTTCTAATCTATGAGCATGGAATATCTTTCTATTTATTTGTATCTCTAATTTCTTCAATCAATGCTTTATAGTTTTTAGTGTACACGTCTTTCATTTTGTTGGTTAAGTTTATTCCTAAGTATTTCATTCCTTTTGGTGCTATTATAAATGGAATTGTTTACCTAATATTCTTTTGGGGTAGTTCATTGTTAGTGTGTAAAAATGCACTGATTTTTATTTTTAATTTTTGGGTTTTTTAAAATTTACTTTATTGAATATTTTTAAAATAATTTTATTGGTACATTATAGTTTCACACTGTAATATAGTTCATAGTGATAGTGACATCCATGCACACAGCACTTGGTGGGCTTTCCCCCGGCCCCCTCCCCACTCCCCACTTCCCCATTCTGAAACTGAGATTGGCATTGGTATTCTTACATACCTACATATTGTCGATGTAATCCGGTTATGGATAGATGATTTCATACCATGCCCTGTCCCAAAGCAGAGCGGGCATTTAAAAGGTTAAAACAGACAGCTTCTTCCAGAGCCCGGTCTGTCCCATACTCCCAGCCGAGTACCATGGCAGCGAGAAAAGAACACGGAACACTGACTTGCTCTGGGGGCAGAGCAGCTGGACTGTTCTGTCCTTAAAGAGATAGAGAAATTAAAGAAACTTATGCATCCCCTCACGTAGATGAGTGTTATCAGAACAAAGAACCGACTGAAGAACAAGACTGGCCTATTGATGAATTTGGTAACAAAAATCAAAATGTTAATACAAAGCCATGGGTTGGGGAAAAGCTAAAAGAATCATTATCCTCTCATGTAGATGCTCACAAAGCAGGCTGTTGACCTGGGAACTTAGCAACCCAGAAAAAAAGGACCGGAAAGGACAAACCCTGTTTAAGACCCCAGGGTCTGGGAGGGGGCACTGTTTTCGTTCAAAACACTCCATTGCATTTCTCTCCACTGTGGCGCTTTTCTTGCATTCTCTCTTCTGCTTCTAATAAATCCTACTTAAGCTTTGCAACTGCTTGTCCTGGCTGTTTATTTCCCGGCTCATCATTTCTATATGGGCTGAGGAAAAGAACCCACCAATGGCAGCACCAAACCATAACAAATGGAAGTGTTTCCTTCATTAATTCTGCCTCTCCTCCCCCCTCCCCTAGACCACCTCCCTGGCTGCACTGCAGTTTCTCCTTCATTACCTAAAGCCCCTCGTGTATCCCGATTACTCCCTGGCTTCCACATAGAAAACATATGACCCTTCACTTTCTGTAACTGGCTAATTTTACTTAACATCACGTTCTTCAGGCCCATGTATTTTCCTGCAAATGACATAATTTTCTTCTTCTTTACTGCTGAGTAGAATTCCATTATGTGTATATCCCATAATTTCATTATCCATTCATCTGTTGTTAGACACCTGAGTTGGTTGCATAATATGGCTATTGCGAATTGTGCTATGATAAACATGGATATGCATGTATCACTATAATATTCTGATTTAAGCCCTTTTGGAAAGATACCCAGCAGTGGTATAGCCGGATCATATGGTGGATCCATTCCCAGTCTTTTGAGATTCTGAGAAATCTCCACACTGATCTCCATAGCGGCTGCACTAATTTGCAATCCCACCAACAGTTCAGAAGAGTTCCTGTTTCTCCCACATCCTCGCCAGCATTTATTGTTGTTTGATTTCTTGATGATTGCCATTCTGATTGGGGTTAGATGGAATCTCAGTGTAGTTTTGATTTGCATCTCCCTGATTGCTAATGATGTTGAACACTTTTTCATGTATGTATTGGCCATTTGTATCTCTTCTTTTGTGAAGTGTCTATTTAGTTCAATTGCCCATTTCTTGATTGGGTTATTAGCTTTTGAGTGTTAAATCTTTTAAGTATTGTATATTATAGATATCGGTCCTCAATCAGAGGGATAGCTGACAAAGATCTTCTCCCATGCTATAAGCTCTTTCTTTAGATTCTTGATGGTTTCTTTTGCTGAACAGAAACTTTTTAGTTTAATGCCATCCCATTTATTAATTATTCTTTTAATTTCCTAATCTTTGGGGGTCTTATTGAGGAAGCTTCTACCTGGGCCTATATGTTGTAGTGTTGGACAGATGACCTCCTCTAGTAATTTCAAAGTATCTGGTCTAATTTCTAGGTCTTTGATCCATCTTTAGTTGACTCTTGTGCAGGGTGAGAGGTTGGGATTTAATTTCACTTTTCTACAAATGGATAACCAATTTTCCCAACACCATTTACTTAAAAGGCTGTCTTTTCTCCATCAAATGTTGACTTTATATACTACAACTTTACAGAATTCATTTATTAGTTCTAATAGGTTCATTGTGTGGCATATTTAGGGTTTAGATCATATCATCTCCAAACAGAGATAATTTTACTTCTTCCTTCCAAATTTGGATGCTTTTTACTTCTTTTTCTCTCCTAATTGCTCTTGCTAGGACTTCAGGTCCAATGCTGAATAGAATGCTGGGTGTGGTGGTACATGTCTGTAATCCCTTTACTTAGGAGGCTGACACAGGAGGATTGCAGTTTTGAAACCAGCCTCACTGAGCAACTTAGTGAGACTCCTGGCAACCTAGCAAGACCCTGTTTCAAACCAAAAAATAAAAAGGGCTGGGACTGTAGCTCAGAGGTAGAACATACCTGGGTTCAATCCCCAGTACCACAAAATAAATAATAACAAATAAAAAAGGAAGGAGGTGTAGCTTGGAGGTAGAATGCCTCTGTGCTCAATCCCCAATACCAAAAAAAAAAAAAAATCCTCAATGAGATGATGAGCTATTACCTCACACCTGTTAGAAAGGCTGTTATTTAAAAAAAGACAAGTGAGTAATTTCATATAATACAAAACAATTGAATTCAGTTTTAGTCTTATGCTGATTGACTAATCAATGCTTTGGAGAAAGATAATATTAACTATAGACAAAAAAGAAAGGAATTTTATTTCTGAACACTCATTTGTAGTGTGGGTTCAATTTGTTACCCCATTACTATTTTTGTAAATGCATTAGAAACTTTGTTCTATATTTTGGGAAATGATGTGTTCTCAAAACTGCATGCATTTTTTAATGAGTTTATTCTCCATTAGTCATTCAATCAATCCTGATTCAATTGCCTTTCTGTTAACTAGAAAATTCTATTTTTTTCTGCTACTCAAAAGAAGAAAAGCGATTTCCAGATGAACCAAAAAAGAATGTGGTATGAAAATGAATTTTAGTCTTCAGATTACATAAATAAAATAAAGCGTTGGACTCCTTTAGGAAACATGGATGCACACACAGTTATTTTTCTCTTCCTGTGGTACTGGTATCAAAATTGCCACAGAAAAGTAAAAAGGTGTAAATGGTCAATTGACAATAGTAAAATATGGTTAATTCGTATCTAATAAGTCTTAAGATTACTCAAAATCAAATGGTTCTGTAGAAAAAAATGACTTACCATTTTTTACCCATCAAAACTAAAAATTATCATTGTCTACTATTTGGCTAATTATGGGAAAATAGCCAAAGTCATATACAATTGATATGCACCGTTCCAGAGTAAAATTTGAGAGTATTACCAAAATTGCTCCAAACATGACATGCTTTGGCTAAAATATATTGCTTCAAGAAATTTACCCATGACAACAAATCTTTTTATATGATTCTGGGGCTCGAAGCCAGAGATTTGCACATGCTATACAAGCACTCTAGCACTGAGTTACACCATCAGACCTATCTGAGAATAAGGCAGGACAGCTCCACAAAATATATGTACTAGAATGCCCGTTGAATTAGTGTCTGAAACAGAAAAAAATAAGTTTTTTAGAAAAGTCACAATGACCAACAGTAGGGACATGGATAAATAAATTATAGTGCATCTATACAGTTGGATATTCTGGAAGAATTAGCAAGGCTAGCATGTTTTTGTCTAATTACTTGGAATGATGTCACAAATGTATTTCTAAGTCAAAAAAAATCAGAAAACTGTGTATATCATATTGCTTTAAAATATGCCTACACGTGTGAACACAGAGATAAAATATCTTGTAATATACAAAAATGTTTATCTCATGGTGGTAAGATAAGATGGAAAGTTTATTTGCATGGTTTTGTTTGCTCTTCACCAAATATGGATTGCTTTTATTTTTTTATAAAAAGGAGAAACATGTCTTTTCTGTATGAAAGAGAGAACATCAAAGCATGTAAACTGAAATCCCACCTAAAAGTGAAGCAGAGGAGCCGGGCGTGGTGGTGCACGCTTGTAATCCCAGTACTTTGGGAGGCGGAGACCGGAGGATCCAGGTTCGCGGCCAGCCTCAGCTCTCGCTCTCTCTCTCTCTCCCTCTCTCCCTCTCTCCCTGTCTCTCTCTCTCTGTCTCTCTCTCTCTCTCTCCTTAGTGAGGCCCTCCGCAACTTCGTGAGACCCGGTTTCAAAATAAAGCATAAAAAAATAGGGCCGGGGGTGTAGCGCGGAGGTAGAACGCCCCTGTGTTCAATCCCCGGTACCGCAAAAAAAAAAATAATAAATAAAATAAAAGTGAAGCAGAGAAATCAGTATCCTGAAGTTATTTGTTCATTGTCTTGCACATCAAAGACCCAAACAGAAACATTAAAATGCTTGTGCAATCTATGCAAATGATCCTCAGCCTTTAAAAGTTATTTAACATGATCTTCACTAGTAACTCTCTTGTTACATCAAAATTAAGTACTATTTAACATAGTTAATTTAAAGTCTGAATTGTAGATTAGTGATCAAATATAAATCACGCGATGATATTTTTCAGTCCCTTACTCAGGAAATTATTTTTATGGATATAATCTAAGCAGCGAAGATGATAGATAGGTGCGAAAAGTGAAAGGAGATTCCAGGTGGTAATGGGAAGTAAATTAATAGCCTTCTTCCATACTCTGGTGATTCTCCTTTGAGATGTGGTTTCTTATTCAATTTCCACTAACATTTAAAAAATTGATATTCAGCTCTGATGGCTATAAAATGTCAAGTAATATATTTAGAAGTTTAAGATTAGTTTTTGCATAGTGAACTGGGGTTGAAAAGAAGCTTAATACAGAGATTTTGAATGGTCCTTACATAAATAAAAATAAAAACAGTAGTTTCTGTAACTAATATCTCCAGTTCTTTTAATTCATACATATATCAAGAGACTATGAGCAAGAATGGTCAAAGTTTTACTATTTTCTTTTTTTTTTTTTCGGTACTGGGGATTGAACCCAGGAGCGTTCTACCTCCGCGCTACACCCCCGGCCCTATTTTTTTATATTTTATTTTGAAACCGGGTCTCACGAAGTTGCAGAGGGCCTCACTAGGTAGAGAGAGAGAGAGAGAGAGAGAGCTGAGGCTAGCCGCGAACCTGGATCCTCTGGTCTCCACCTCCCAAAGTACTGGGATTACAAGCGTGCGCCACCACGCCCGGCCACTATTTTCTTACATTGTATTTTTAGTAAACAGTAGTCTACTTCATGCAGCCCAGCTTTGGTAGAGATAGAGGAATATCATTTTAGAGTAAAGAATTTAATACTTTGGGTGTGCATGTTCCCTAAGTACAGTTGGTTTTTTGTTTCTGTTATAAATAAATACATTTTATGTGGGGTGGTAGCACCTTCCTAAGATAATTTACTCAGTCAACATGCTATTATCCATCAAAGGGATGAGCACCATTAAAGTAATCAATAAGCCCGGTGTAGTGGCGCACGCTTGTAATCCCAGTACTTGGGAGGCTGAGACAGGAGGATCGCAGGTTTAGGGCTAGCCTCAGCTACTTAGTGAGGCCCTCCGCAACTTAGTGAGACCCTGTTTCAAAATAAAGAATAAAAAATAGCGCCGGGGGTGTAGCCCGGAGGTAGAATGCCCCTGCATTCAATCCCCAGTACTGCAAAAAAATTTAAAAAGTAATCAATAAATGTCAGGGAAAAGTACAAAAATAAGCAAATTCTCTTTCTTAGAAATATAATTATTATTAATTAAATAAGAAAAAGAATTTTCTCTTTCTTAACATATAAACATATAAGTTATTTTTCTTTTTAAGAAGAACAAGCCAGAGGAACAGGAATCTATGGCCACCTCACTTGCTGACCCTAAGAAAATCCTCTAGTTCAAGATTCCTTCCACTGAATCTTGGGGACTTAAACTAGATGATCTCTTTGGTGACTTACAACTTTAACATACTATGATTCCAAATATTTCCACTTTCTCCAATCAGTTACCTGAATCTGACTTTGATTTTATATAGAACCTATCTGTGTCAGAGTTTAAGGAAACACTTTTCATATTGATAAGGCCCTCAGCAACTTAGCGAGAC
>PVJS01040461.1:0-18430 GCA_004027185.1 Glis glis
GCTGTGCTCTTGTAACTTGACTGGACTCAGTGTAGCCCTTCCCACAGGCTGCTGTGCTCTTGTAACTTAACTGGGTTCAGTGTAGCCCTTCCCAGAGGCTGCTGTGCTCTTGTAACTTAACTGGGTTCAGTGTAGCCCTTCCCAGAGGCTGCTGTGCTCTTGTAACTTAACTGGACTCAGTGTAGCCCTTCCCACAGGCTGTTGTGCTCTCGTAACTGATGACCCTTATTTGTTTGTATCAGTTGTTCTCAAGTGGGAACAGTTTTGTCCCCATGGGACATTTTGGCAATATTTAGAGATATTTTTGTTTGTCACAGCTGAGGAGGGGGTTAGCTGCTAGCATCTGGAAGGATTTAGAGTGATGCTAAGCATCTTACAGTGTGCAAGATAGCTCCTACCACAAAGAATTTATCTGGCTCTAAATGTGGCTAGTACCAAGTTTTAATATTTATTGTTGAATAGGAAATATATTCACATGGTTCAAACTCAAAAGGATTAAGGGATATGTATTTTACAAATTCTTTTGTTCTATCATTTAATCATCTGTTTTCCAGAGACAGTCAAAATTTTCAATTCTCTATTATTTGTAGAGGTATTTTTAAGCATATACAAATAGGTATATATGTATTTGTATGTATATTTTTTTCCTACTTATTTGCACAAATGGTAGCATTACATTCTTTTGCATCTTGCCCTTTTTAAGAAATATACTTTGGAGTTGTTTTAATATCCTTTAAGAATGAAGCTGTAACCTTTAGACTGTTTGTTTGGGACGTGTGAATCACTTTCACAACTGTTCATCGAGGCCTTCTGTGGTGCAGCCTTTCGGCTTCGTGTTGGTGCTACAAAGATGAAGAAGACATGGACCTAACTCGAGGGCCTCTAAGCTGCCTTCATGTGGGAGGCGGATACACTTTAAGCACTTGCTCTAATTAGAGGCAGATTAGATGTCATCACTATAATATCTGATGGTGTTATATACTGTAAACACTGTTTTATATACTTTTGTGTCTTTGTAATGACCCTGTAAAGTATAGGTAATTACTACCCCATTTTAGATATCAGAAACTTGAAATTGATAAAAGAATCAGGTTATTGGCCCAGAGCCACACAGCTGCATAATGATCGAATTTGAACTCAATCTAAAGCCCGATAGTTTAACCTGTAAGTACTATTTGGAGATTGCATTTTTGTTTTCTTCACCTTGGTCCAGAATTTCCAGAATATCTGCTTTTTTTTTTTTTTTCAGAGTTGACCTGCTTACCACTGGGCCCAGAGCTCCAGAGCTTAAAGGCAGAGCACGGGGCAAGCCCTCATTACTGGCTGCAGCACGACCTATGAGAGCGATTCTGCCAGCCCCGACTCACATGGGGCGAGGTGGCAGCATGGGACTGCCCAGGGCCAGGCAGGCCTTTCCCCTGAGTGGTACGGGCTCAGATAGACCTGGGAAGGGGGGTGGAGTGGGGCTAGAGAATGGAGTTGAGAAACTTGGTGGGACCAGATGCACGTAAGTCACCAGTTTGGCTTCTGTTTCTCTCAGATAAGACTCCTTCTGTGAGGACTTGTGGCCTGAAGCCAAGCACGCTGAAGCAGCTGGGCCAGCCTATCCAACAGCCCTCTAGTACTGGCGAGGTGAAGGTAAGACCCATTCCCCAGAAAGGGAGCTGTTTAGGGGTCTGTCCATGCTTCTATTTAATGCATCAAAGCCCTTGGGCAAAAGGTAGATCCCAGTTCTTACACTGGTAGGCCTCTGGGAAGAAGTTAATATGAATGATTTCAGTAATATCTTTTTTTTTTTTTTTTTTGTGGTACCGGGGATTGAACCCAGGGGCGTTCTACCTCTGAGCTACACCCCTGGCCCTATTTTTTATAGTTTATTTTGAAACCAGGTCTCACTAAGTTGCAGAGGGCCTCACTAAGTAGCTGAGGCTAGCCGCGAACCCAGGTCCTCCGGTCTCTGCCTCCCAAATACTGGGATTACAAGCGTGCACCACTATGCCCAGCTGAAGTCATATATTCTGAAAATCAACTTAAATTTACTATTACAGAATAATTTGAATTTAGAATGCCTTCTTTATATTTTACTACTTATTTAGTTACATTATTACCTATGTATGTGTATGTGTGTGTATATATCATATATATGTATGTATTCTTGATAGTGGTAAAGGTGGAAAACAGCTCATCTTTTTCTCACACCATGACACTTTAGGGAGTAGTCTTTCAGACTTTCTTCTATGCTAATGTTATTCAGTTGTATATTTGTGTGTATAACTATTATATGCTTTTACCACCTGATACTAGTTGTAAATCTGATTCATGGTGTTTCTAATATACAGTGTTAGACGCTACATTGAGAAGTATGGCAACCCTAGGACTTGAACATGACACAGCCTTTGGTGGGCCGTAACTGCCATTTGGCAGTCCAGAGGGCTCATCTGGAGGATAGGTCTACAAATTCCCTAGGAAACCATTTCCTCAAAGTGTTTGAAAATACAGGACCTCAGGAGTTTGGCTGAGGTTTAAGATCAGTACTAAATAACTTGTTTTGATCCACAGCTACCAAGCGGCCAAAACAACAGGACGTCTCAGGTGAAAGTAGTAGAGGTCAAGCCGGATATGTTTCCTCCATATAAGTACAGCTGCACCGTCACACTGGTGAGTGTGCAGGCGGGTGGTGAGTTGGCCTGGAGGATGTTTGGACTTTGTGGTTGAGAGTACATAGGAGCCTGGGGAGAGGGTGAGCAGAGCCTAGAGTGAGAGCAGAGTCAGATACAATTCACTGGTGCTGAAGATCCCATCACTAAAATAAATGATAGCTGCCGGGTGAATTTGGCAGGTTGTTTAGATTTTTTTCCAGGTATCTGTAAATAATAGGCCAGTTGAAATCACAATATTTTTATTGAGTTCAATCAGGTGAGAATCCAGTCCAGATACAGCATTCAGCAGTCTTTGAACCTTTTAGCCTAGAAAATATCTTCCACAAATAAGTTTAAGTAATGTTGCAATTTTTTCTCCCTAAAAGAGACACATTTAACACTGATTTCTTCGAGTTTGAGAAGTGTTTACTTCATTTAGCCTAACAGTTTTCCCTCTCCTTCCCCTTTTATTTTTAATACAACATATTACTATCTCAGTAAATGAATATGTGAGTCTGAGGTCATCCTTTTTTTTTAGTATTTTTTTTTGCAGTGCTGGGGATTGAACCCAGGGGCATTCTACCTCTGAACTACACCCCCGGCCCTATTTTTCATTCTTTATTTTGAAACAGGGTCTCACTAAGTTGCGGAGGCCTCACTAAGTAGCTGAGGCTGGCTGTGAACCTGCCATCCTCCTGTCTCAGCCTCCCAAGTACTGGTATTACAGGCGTGCGCCACCGTGCCCGGCTTGAGGTCATCCTTTTGTAAGGTAAGTAGCATTGAGCAGTAGAAAAGGCAGTAGACAGTTGAAAGACCTAGTCCTTGCTGGGCGTAGTGGTGCCCAGTACTTGGGAGGCAGAGACCGGAGGATCCGGGTTCGCAGCCAGCTTCAACTACTTAGTGAGGCCCTCCGCAACTTCATGAGACGCGGTTTCAAAATAAAGGATAAAAAATAGGGCCGGGGTGTAGCTCGGAGGTAGAACGCCCCTGGGTTCAATCCCCGTTACTGCAAAAAAAAAAAAAGACCTAGTCCAAAAGTAGTTCTGGCTCTGCCGCTGGCCTACCATAGGAACCTGGACAAGACTCTTTCCTTTGCTAGTCCTCGGTTTCACCGTCCATAAAACACTGCGTTGGCTTATGTATCCTTGAGGATTTTATTGCTCTTCACATTCTCTAGGTCTGTCGATCCTTAAGGTAACAGCTAGCCAGATTATCTTTTGACAGTTTTCCTGTCTGATTCGAGTAGGATGAACTGATTTTGCAGGAGCAGCTAGCTTTTTTTAAATTCTCACTTGATAATGGCAGACAGGTTTAGAAAGGGTCTTTCATTCATTCAAAAAATATTTCTTAGCCGGGCGTGGTGGCGCAGGCTTGTAATCCCAGTACTTTGGGAGGCGGAGACTGGAGGATCCGGGTTCGTGGCCAGCCTCAGCTCTCTCTCTCTCTCTCTCTCTCTCTCTCTCTTTCAGTGAGGCTCTCCACAACTTCGTGAGACCCGGTTTCAAAATAAAGTATAAAAAAAATAGGGCCGCGGGTATAGCGCGGAGGTAGAACGCCCCTCGGTTCAACCCCCAGTACCGCCAAAAAAAAAATTTTTTTTTTCTTAAGCAAGTATGGTGCTGTGTGCCTGTATTTCCAGCTACTTGAGAGGCTAAGGCCGGAGGATCACTTGCATCCAGGACTTTCAAGTCAGCCTAGACAACATAATCAGACCCCATTTCCCCCCTCCCCCCACAGTCATTGAACACCTATTCCTGTGCTAGGGATTCAGTAGTGAACAAGACAGCACAGTTATGGTGGGTTAATGCCTAGTCTGACCTGATTTCTAAGAAGAATGTATCGCTTATCTTGGAGATCTGCTGAGGCTTCTCTCTTTTTTTTTTTTAAACAGGGTCTTGCCAAGTTGTTGAGGGTCTCACTAAGTCACTGAGGCTGGCCTCAAACCTGCCATCCTCCTGTCTGAGCCCTGAGCCTCCCAAGTACTGGGATTACAGGTGTGTGCCATCATGCCTGCTTTTCTTTTCCCTTTCTTTATTTTTTGGGGTATTGAACCCTGAGGCATTCTACCTCCAAGCTACACCCCCAGCCCTTTTGAAACAGGGTCTTGCTAAGTTGCTGGAGCGAGTCTCACTGCGTTGCTGAGGCTGGCCTCAGACCTTGAGTTTTCCTTTTCTCATGAACTCTCCTACTTTCTCTTTGCCCTCTCTATCCTCACTCCACTTGGCTACAGGAGGCCAGGAGGTTTATCAACTAGAATGAACTGCCCAGGACTCTCTTGGGTTAATAGAGATGCTGGATGCTAAAGCCGTGAGCTTCTCCTGAGTCCAGAAGTCACAGCTTGTCCTTTGGCAGGGCTTGAACAAATCTTCAGTTCACCACAGTCTCTCAAACTCCTTGCTCAAGCTGACGGCTTCCCTCTGCCAACTGCCTGGAAGGCATTTGAATTCCAGACCCTTGAGAGTTGACTCACTGTTTCACAGATAGGGAAGGACTGAATTATTCTGCTGGTGTTACACTTAAAAGGGGTTAACTGCAGAAAAGGGATCTTGCTTCAAGATGCTTCAGAAGTTAAGCTAAATCTAGTTCGTAATTACTACTTTCTTCTTTGATTTACTGACAGCTAGTCATCCTGGTTTGGGGCTCTGCCTAGGTTCAAAGTAACTTTCGTGGAATTGAATGTTGATGTTACTTTTTTAGGATTTGGGACTGGCTACATCAAGAGGTCGGGGAAAGTGCAAGAATCCCTCTTGTAGCTATGTCTACACCAACCGGCACAAGCCTCGGATTTGTCCCAGCTGTGGTTTTAACCTTGCCAAAGACCGGGTCGAGAAGACCACCAAGGCTCTCGTGAGTCCCTTTCCAAAATGCGCCTCCTGGCCGTGGGTGGGCTTTGTTAGTGACTCTGTTTTAGAGGAAATAAAAGGATTTCTTAGCATATAATTAGTAACTAGAGCATCAGAACAGGAGCCAGACTGTAAATTCTGAACCTGAACAAGTGCCTTCCCGCTGGGCCTTGTCCCGATTGCCAAAATGAGGGGGTGGACCAGTGTCTTAGTCTGTTTTTTTATTGCTATCACAAAATACCTGAGTCTGAGTAGTTTGTAAAGAACAGAAGTTTATTTGGTTCACAGTTCTGGAGACTGGGCAGTCTAAGAGCATGGTGCCCATATCTGGTGAGGGCTTTCTTGCTACATCATAGCGTGGCAGAGGGCATCACATGATGAAACAGCAAGGAGCCAGAGAGAGCTTAATTCTAAATAAAGCCACTCCTGCAATAACTCTTTAATCCCTTAATCCACTCATGGATTAATTCATTCATGAAGGCTTGAGCCCCCATGACCTGATAACCTCCCAAAGGTCCCATCTCCAATTCCATTAATAAATGACTTAGGGGATTAAGTTTCCATCATATAAATTAATACCATAGCAACCAGGTACATTGATGTCTGAGAACCAAGAGTTTGTTCACTAACAGAATGACAGCATAGGTTGTTTTTTTTTTTTTTTTGTGGTCCCAGGGGCATTCTACCTCTGAGCTCCACCCCCAGCCCAATTTTTTTTTATTCTTTATTTTGAAACAGGGTCTCACTAAGTTGCAGAGGGCCTCACAAGTTGCTGAGGCTGGCCACGAACCTGAGATCCTCCTGTCTCAGCCTCCCAAGTACTGGGATTACAGGCGTGCACCACCACGCCTGGCAGCATAGGCTTTAAATAGCATTTGCAAAAAAAAAAGTGGGACGAAAAGGTTGCTTAGTTCTGAGGCCTGGTGCAGAACCTGTAAATTGATTCATTCCTTCAGTAAACAATAAATTCCAGCCCAAAGACTTTGTAGATGAGATGGCCACTTCTCACCAGGTTCCTTAGAAAGCTTCTGGCTAATCACAAAGCTTTACTTCCAGCGGTCTTAATAAACCTCTTCTCTGAAGTGGAATCAAAGTACTTGGAGAGTAACATACATTACACTTGGTTCCTTAGGGCTCTTTTTTTCAGTTGTTAGAACCAGGAAAAATGGGCATTTTCAGAAGTTGTCAGAATTTCCATACGTGAGTTTTTTTAAAGTAAACAAAAGGTGATGCAACACTTGAGATGAATGCAATGAGGGTAAGCTGTCACAGATCTGCCTCAGGTGGGGAGGGGGAGGCAGACCACAGGTCAGGATCCAAGGTGGCCGCTCTTGGTCTAAGCTGGACTCGAAAGATGGACAAGATTTAGATAGAAGGGGAAGGAATGCTCAAGGATGGGCATGAACTAAAATGAAGAGCATGTGTGTACATGTGTGTGTGGGGAATAAGACCCTAAAACATGTTAGGACCTCATCATGGAAGGTCTTGACTGCCATATTGGAAAGTTTGTTCTTTGGGCAGTGGGTCCACTGAAGGCCCATGAGCCAGGAACAGGCCTCGAAGAAGGTTATTTCAGGAGGGAGATATGTGAGCGTTTGGGAGTGGACAGGACTAGAGATGGGAAGAGCTGCTTCAAGTCTAAACGTTTCTTTGCATACGGCCAGGGGCCTTTCTGGTGATGAATCTTGCCCCCTGGTTTCATGGTCTGTTTCTGCTCTTGAGAAGTTACTCTGATTCCATTGTCCTCGTGAGGAAGGGAAGTGGAGCTAAAGCGTGCGGGCACTGATGGCTTTATGGGAAAAGCACTGGGGCTAGGAATTCAGAGACCCTGGGATGGAAGCTTCCCTCTTCTCAGCTGCTGTTCCCATCGGTAAAACAAAGCAAACAAGCTAGATTAGATTTGGGCATTTCACTCTGAAAGCCAGGAGCCCTAGAGAAAACAGGACTGAGCTTCAAGCGGCGTGTAAACCCCTGCGGGTGAGCACAGTGGGTCCATGGCCTCCACCAGGCCGCCCTGTGCTGGAAGGGAGCTTTCTGCCTGGACCTGCCATTCGTTTCATGTGCGCCTCTTCTCATAGCATTGATTACACCCTGTGCTGACTGCCTCTCAACTCCCTAGGAAGCCATAGTCCTTTGTAGGCAGGTATATCTATTTCCCCCTCACTCTGGAGCTCACATACCTTTGTGTGGACCTGTAATTAGGGGATAAAGTTGAGTTCTGTGTAGGTAGGTACTCTAAGCATTCCTTTCTCTTGCCATTTCCTTTTGGCTCTTTGTGTGGTTTTCAGTATGGAAGTGGATGTTGCTTTCTAGATCCAGGATGACGAAGTCACTTAACTTTTCAGGTCAAGAAGGAATTATTCAGGGACCTCTTGCCAGTTGATTTTAAATCTCTTATTCTTTGGTTAAGTGATAACTGCCCACCCTTAGGACACTCATCATCAGACTTCCCTTCACTCTCCAGTCTCCCAGAGTTTGGAGAAATAAAATGTAAAATGTTTTTCAAAAAATAAAACTTTGAGCTGGACATGGTGGCGCATGCCAGCTGAGACAGGAGGATCTCAGGTTCAAAGCCAGCCTCAGCAATTTAGTGAGACTCTTAAGCAACTTAGCAAGACCCTGTTTCCAAATAAAAAATAAAATAGGGCTGGGGGCATAGCCCAGAGGTAGAAGGCCCCTGGGTCCCCAGTACCATCTAAATAAGTAAATTAATTAATTAATAAATAAATAAAACAAACTTTGGTCAGCAACCAGGGCCTTTGTGTGTGTTTCCGGTTGGAGCCCCCTGGTGGCTATATGCTTCCTTTGCAGTCTGTCTCCAGCTACTGGACTTAAGACCACATCTCTGGGCTGGACCGGTCTTCAGTCCTTTCCGTGTCCTTCATCTCTGGCTCGAAGCCAAAGGATAGTATTCCTGCCATGTACTCTTTCAATTAATGGTTCAATATAGTCATGCCTTTGAACACAGTCTCCCAGTGCAGCTTATTCTGGTGTCGGTCAACTCTTTTAAAGCCATTAATTCTTTCATTCTTGGAGCTAGCACATATTGAATGCCTACTGTGGGCCAGAACTTCAGAGTTGAACAGGACATGAACCCTTCTCTTGAGCTTACAGTCTAGTGGAGGAGAAAGATAAGTAACCAAACTTTACAGACAGTGAGAAAAATTACTATAGGCATGAAGAGTTAATTTATTACTATTGTTATTATTATTATTATTGTTTTGGTACTAGCAGTTGAACCCAGGGGCATTCTATCTCCGAGCTACACGCCCAACCCTTTTTTTTTTTGAAACAAGGAATTGCTATGTTGCTGAGGCTGTCCTTGAACCTGCGATCCTCCTGTCTCAGCCTCCTAAGTACTGGGATTATAGGCATGCTCCACCATGCCTGGCAGCAGAGTTAACTAAAGTAAAAAACTCTTTGTTAGTAAGCAAGTAGCTTCTACAAAGCAATATTAACATATCCAGCAAACACAGAGTCTTCTGTGTGTCCTAGACCTCATGCTTGGTTTGGAAATCAGTAAGCAGGGAACCTAGCCTCACTGAAGAGGGGGACAGTGGTTTAGCAACTATGAGATGATAAACGGATGTGCTTGGGAGTACAGAGATGCAGTGATTCACGCTGCATTGGCAGAAAGGATCAGAGAGGAGCCTCCATTGAAGAGCGGTCCACACAAGGACCCGATTTATTTATTCATTTATTTTTGTGGTACTGGGGATTGAACTCACGGGTATTCTACCTCCAAGATACACCCCCAGCCCTATTTTATTTTTATTTTTAAACAGGGCCTCGCTAGGTTGATGAGAGTCTCACTACTCGCTGAGGCTGTCCTTGAACCTGGGATCCTCCTATCTCAGCCTCTCAAGTACTGGGGTTACAAGCGTGCACCACCATGCCTGGCAAGAAGGACCCGATTTTTTTTTTTTTTTTTTTTTTTTGCGGTACCGGGGATTGAACCCAGGGGTGTTCTACCTCCGCGCTACACCCCCGGCCCTATTTCTTTATACTTTATTTTGAAATCGGGTCTCACGAAGTTGCGGAGGGCCTCACTAAGGAGAGAGAGAGAGAGAGAGAGAGAGAGAGAGAGAGAGAGCGAGCGAGCACGCGCGCGTGTGCGCTGAGGCTGGCCGCGAACCCAGATCCTCCGGTCTCCGCCTCCCAAAGTACTGGGATTATAAGCGTGTGCCACCACGCCCGGCAGGACCTGATTTTAATGAGTAATTCAGAACCTTGTTCCTAGAAGTCTCTGACAGTATATAAAATTCCCTTGTACCCAGGAGCCACAAAGAATTAAGGACAAATATTTTAAGCAGTTCAGATACTTATTTGTATATCAAACTTCTATTCATAATATTCATTGCATCACAGGTACTATGCTAAGTGCTTTACTTGCAGTATCTCATTTAATCCATACAATAGATCTAGGAGATTACTCTTATTTTTATGCCCCATTTCACAGATGAAATTGAGGCTCAGGAAGATGAAATAAGTTGCCTCGGGTACCACATGTACAGCCCTTAAATGGCATCTACAGAACTGAACTCCAGGTCTGTGTGTTATCTTCCTGATGAATAGGAGCTAATGATTGGCTCCATTACCAAGAGTTGTATATAATATCATTTTACTGACAGAAAAATTGAGTCCCAGAGAGAGAAGCAGTGGTCTTTAGTGACACAGTGAGTTATTAGCCAAGCTGTTCAGAAACCCAGCTTGGTTCCCCCCCACTTGCCCACTCCCCCCCTCCACTTGCTTGCTTTCATGATTTTAGACTGAGGTTGGCTCATTCTGCCCTGGCTGCTTGTTGATGCATTCACTCTGTTCTCAGGAGGCGAGCTCACCACTTCCAGATGGACTGAATGCCACAGAGCCCCTGAGCACAGCCCAGAGGGAGATCCAGCGCCAGTCCACGTTGCAGCTGCTGCGCAAAGTCCTGCAGATTCCTGAGAACGAGTCAGAGCTGGCTGAGGTCTTCTCCTTGATTCATGAGCTCAACAGCTCTCGGCTTATCCTGTCCAACGTGAGTGAGGAGACAGTCACCATCGAGCAAACCTCTTGGTCGAATTATTATGAGTCTCCGTCCACGCAGTGCCTTCTCTGTAGCAGCCCACTATTCAAAGGAGGACAAAAGTAAGCACCCCTTGTGAGCACCCCTTTATTCTGCCCCTAGCTGCTTCATACCACTTGACATATTGCCCCTCTCTTCAGACGACTTTATAACCTGTGAAATGTTATCTTCTGCTTTCTTTAGGTTTCCTTCGCCTTTCCAGTTGTTAATGTAAAATCTTTAGTATTTATTTCTATTATAAAACCAGCTTAGGATTTAGATTACATCTGGACTGCACAGCATACTGTTTTGGTTTGGGAGTTCAGTGGGATTGGATAAATTATATAACAAATTGAGAATGATATTAATTGTAGAGGTGATTTTACAAACTAAGTTTCCAACAGAGTAGAAAAACCACCTAGAATACCTTAAACCCCAAATCCAGCACCTTTCTTTGTTGCACTGAAGTTTTGAGGATTTTGCCACTGATCGCTGCGCCTGAGACCTGCATGAAGAGATTGATTTCACTTCTGGTTTTTGTTGGTGATATTTTTTGTACCAGCTCCCTGGCCGGGCCCCAGGAGTGCTGGCTGCTGACAGCTAACCGGCTACAGGTGGTGACTGCCCAGGTGAAAATGTGTCTGAATCCCCACTGTCTGGCCTTGCACAGCTTCATGGACATCTACACAGGTGGGTGCCAACCTTCCCTTCTCCTCAAGCCTCCCAAAGCAGGCTTAAGAACACTCGCTCGGCACAAGTTCTGGTCCATCCTGCCCTGGACCTGCTCACAAGGGCTTCTGAAGGAAAGCTCTTCCTCCTCAGAGTCTCAGTCCACCTCTCAAGACCAGGATCCTTCTCTGGAGTCTTTACAACAAAGTCATCTTAAAAATAGCAGATCTTGATAGTGGATGCAAGCAATCTGTATTATCTGCTTATATGAAAATGTCACATAGAAATCCATTATTATAAAAATCAGGAAAAAAAAAACAGGTACAGTGGTACATGCCTGTAATCCCAACTGCTTGGGAGGCTGAGGCAGGAGGACCACAAGTTCCAGGCCAGCCTTGGCAACTTAGCAAGAGCCTGTCTCAAAATAAAAAGGGCTAGGAATGTAGCTTGGTGGTAGAGAACCCCAGGGTTCAATCGCCAGTACTGCAAAACTAAATAAATTCAAATTAAAAAGGGCAGGATATGTAGCTCAGTGGTAGAGTGTTTGCCTAGTATGCTCAAGGCTCTGGGTTCAGTTCCTAATACTTAAAAAAAAAAATTAACAGATCTTCATTATGGAAAAGCTGGAAAATGCAGACAGGTTAAAAGAAGAAACTGAAAATCAGTAGCAATCTTTCTGCCATGAGATAAACATTTAACATTGTACTTTCTAATCTTTCAAATTTGTTTATTCATCTGTGCAGAATATAAGAAATTATGGAAGTATTTATAGGCTTATAGTTTGTCTTTGCACAGAAGTAGGTTCTGTTAGACATTACTTTGGAACATACTTTTAAAATGTCATAGTTTGTCATGGGCATCTTCCTGTGCCAGCAGGTAGAGAAGTACATTATTCTCATTTGTTTTGTTTCTCACGGTGCTGGCAGTTGAACCCAGGGCCTTGCTTATGCTAGGCAAGCTACATCCCTATACCTACATGACCCCTTTGTTTTGGTACTGGGGATTAAATTCAGGGGCATTCTACCTCTGAGCTACACCCCCAGTCCTTTTTATTTTGAAACAGGGTCTCACTGAGTTGCTGACGTAGGCCTTGAACCTGAGATCCTCCTGTCTCGGCCTCTCAAATACTAAAATTACAGGTGTGGACCCCTGCACCTGGCTCCACATGACCATTTTAAAAGGGATGTTTGGTGCTTCATTTTACAGTCCTGTGTATGATTAAGTCTTGTGTACATCCTTAATTATTACCTTTGGACAGACTTTTTTTTTTTTTTTGCAGTACTAGAGATTGAACCCAGGGGCATTCTACCTCCAAGCTATAACCCCCGGCCCTATTTTTTAATTCTTTATTTTTGAAACAGGGTCTAATTAAGTTGCGGAGGGCCTCACTAAGTAGCTGAGGCTGGCTGCGAACCCGGATCCTCCTGTCTCAGCCTCCCAAGTACTGGGATTACAAGCATGCGCCACCATGTCTGGCATTGGACAAACTCTTGAAAATAGAATTGCTGCACATTTATGCCATTGCTTCCCATTTTCATCAACATCTTGCATTTGTTGAACACTCACTGTGTAGTAACCATTGTGAGAGTCTGGTTGAATCCTGAGTTTTATATGTAGAATTGAATGCTAAAGATGAAAAAGTATTTGTTGTTTATTCTCTTTGTCTTAAGAACCTTATATTGCCTTATTTTGAATTCACATTTTTAATGAGTCTTGTATTGGCAGTTTGAGTTTAGTATTTTATGCTCTTGTCCACAGTTAATGAGAATGTCCATTTCCCTGTAAGCCAGTACTCAGCATTATATAATTTTTTAATTAAAATTTAAATTTGCATAGAGTAAAATTTGCTTTGTTGTACAGCTCTGTGAGTTCTGATAGATGCTCTTGAGTTGTGTAACGCCACCAGTCAATATATAGAACAGTTCTGTTTCCCCCAAAACATTCTCTTGTTTTGCTCCTTTGTAGCCATACCTACTTCCTGACCCCCCTTTGGCAGCCATTCAGTCCCTTCATCCCTGCAGTGTTCTCCTCTCCAGAGTGTTACATGTGTGCAGCGGTAGCATGTAGCTATAGCCTCTTGAGTCAGCACCATCGTTTGAGATTCATCCGTGTTGTTTGCATCAGTGGCTTGTTGCTTTTTACTGTTGAGTAATTTCCCATTGTGTGAATAAGTCGCAGTTTATCTCTTCACCTATTGAGGAATATTTGGGTTGCTACCAGTTTTTGGTAATTATAAGTAGAGCTGCTACAAACATTCATGAACAGGCTTTTGTGTGAACATAAGTTTTAATTCTCTTGAGTAAATACCTAGGAGTCAGATTGCTGGGTAACATGGTAAGTATATGTTTAATTTTATAAGAAACTGCCAAACCATTTATGAAAAGTGGCTGTACCATTTTGTATTCCCTCTAGCAGTATGTGAGAGTTCGATTTAGCTCTCCATGCCAGCATTAGGTGGTGTCTTTGTTGTTGCTTTTTAGCCACACTACTGTTGTTGTATGTAGAAATACCTCATTAGAGTTTTAATTTTTAATTCCAGTGACTAATGGGGTGTGTGTGTGTGTGTATGCCGGTAAGTATGTCTTCTTTGGTAAAGTATCTGTTCACATCTTTGGTCCACTGAATTATGTTGAGTTTTGAGAGTTCTATATATATTCTGTATATAAGCCCTTCTAAAAGTCTTCTAATTTTTTAATAGTCCCCTCTCCCCCAGGACTAGGGATTGAACTCCAGGAACATTGTACCTCTGAGCTATACCCCCAACCATTTTTGTTTTTGTTTTTTTAATTTTGAAACCTTTTAGCTAAACAATTTTAGCTCATTTGCTAAGACTGGCCCGGAATCCACAAGCCTCCTTTCTCAGCCTCCCAAGTGCTGGGATTACAGGCGTGTATTACCATGCCTGGATAAAAGTCTTATAATTTTACAGTTCACATTTAGACTTATGATCCATTTTAAGTTTTTTTTTTTTTTTTTTTTTGCGGTACCAGGGATTGAACGCAGGGGCGTTCTACCTCCGCGCTACGCCCCCGGCCCTATTTTTTATGCTTTATTTTGAAACTGGGTCTCACGAAGTTGCGGAGGGCCTCGCTAAGGAGAGAGAGAGAGCGAGCTGAGGCTGGCCGCGAACCCGGATCCTCCAGTCTCCGCCTCCCAAAGTACTTAAGTTTTTATATGAAGTATGACACCAAACATACATACATCCAGTTGTAACACCATTTGTTGAAGAAACAGTCCTTCATCCATTGACTTGCTTTTTCTCCTTTGTTGAAATCAGTTGAGCAAATGCGTGTGAGTCTGTTTCTGGACACTATTTTGTTTCATTGATTTATAAGTTTATCCTTTCGCCAATACCACACTGTCTTGATTATTATAGCTTAGTAAGTCTTACAGTCAGATAGTATGAGTTCTCCAACCTGTTCTTCCAGAATTGTTTTTGCTAGTATAGTTCTTTGTTGTTTCCATATAAACTTTAGAATCGGTTTATCAATATCTACAAAATCCTGCTAGAATTTTAGTTGGGATTTAGTTGAATTTGTAGATCAATTTGGGGAACTTTGACATGCTTAAAAATATTGAGTCTTCAGCCCATAAACATGATCTGTCTCTCCACTTTAGGTTTTCTTTCATCAGAGTATTGTTTTGTTTTTGCTTTTAACTATCAAATATTTTTATCTTTAAGAATTTCAGAAGTTTTTATAGTTTTCAGCATGTAGGTCGTCCTACATGTATTTTGTTAGATTTATACCTAAGTGTTTTTTTTCCTCCCCTTCAATAAAGGACAATGGTTCAGTTTCTAACTAACTGTTCAGTGCTAGTATGGAGAGATCGAATTTCATCTGTTGACTTTGTATTCAAGTGACATTGCTAAACTCACTTATTAACTCTAGGAGGTTTTATAGATTAGGAGTATAATTTTTAATGTTTGTCATTTTAGAGGTAAAAACTGGTATATCATATATTAATTTTTTGCAGTGTTTTGATTACTAAGAAGAGTATATACCTTTCTCATAGTTCTTTGTGGGTTTTTATCCCCTGTTGTGAATTTCTTTTGTGCCTGTTTCCATTCTTCTTTTGGGCTTTTTCTTTTCTTTTTGACAGTTTTCTAAACCCAGATCTTTTGGATTTATGTTATAGTGATTTGGGGGGACACCAGAGTTTTTCTACTTTTTGTTTTTGTTTTAATTTTTGTGTAACCAGAGCTTTGATCTCATGGTTTCAGCCTTTGCTCCCAGGCTTAGAAAGGCCTTCCCTGCTCCTTTACCCTTCTTCACTGGGAACATGTATTCCAGAATTTGCCTTTGTGTGTTTTATTTTGTACAAATGTAAAATCACCCTCTTTTATTTGTCTTAAATTGACTGCACTTAAATTCCTCTGATTCTTTTATTCCAGGATTTGGTGTAGGGGTGATTTTATAGCCTTTGTTACATAACCTATACATCCCTGGGCTAAAGGATGCTCCTGACCCTTCCCCATGGTGCAGTTGTGTGAGGTGTAGAGGAAGAGTGACACCTTTGGTCCTGAGGACTGAGCTGGGGGGTAGGGAAATGTTTTCTTTTTTTATTGGAAAAAAATAACCCCCAAAATGATATATTATGCATATTATTTCATTACTTGTTTTTTTCATTTAATGATGTATTGTGGGCAACTTCATGTCAGAACAGTTAGGTTTCCTTTATTTTTTTAAAGATGAATAGTTTTCTATTTTATAAGTACACCATAATTTCACTGTTCTTCAATTGGTAGGCATTTGGTTTGCTTCCTATTTTCTTTCATTGTGTATGATATTATAGTGAATTCCTTGTTGCCCTTTTTAACCCGCAGGTCTCTTCAATGTGGGTAATAAGCTGCTGGTAAGCCTGGATTTACTTTTTGCAATCCGAAACCAGATCAAGCTGGGAGAGGACCCCAGAGTATTCATCAGCGTTGTGCTGAAGTCAGTGCAGGAGCAGACAGGTAGGAGTTGTCTTCCTCCCTTTCCCAAGGTTAGCCCTGAGCACCCTGGGAATTTCCAGTGATAGGCTTTGGTCGGAAAAGCCATTAGAGAAGACTCTGATATTTTGAAAAAGAGCCATTCTTCCTAATGCACTCTTTGAATTTCATAAATTTTTGAATTTCCAGACTAACTTTAGAAAGCGTGAGTCTTTCCAAAGGACTTCTAGCAAAGGGATAATAACCGACTTTTAAAAGCACATTCTTTGGTCATAGGTAGACATGGCCTCACAGCATTTTACTCATTCTGAATGCATAGCTCCTAGATGTCTGTTGCCAGTCCCGAGCCTCGTGCTGAGACCCAAGGCAGAGACCATCCTCTTGACACTCTAGATCCATGGCCTCTGTGCCCTCCTTACTTCTGTTTGTGCTTTCCCCATCCCATTCCTGCAGACTCCAGTCCTCCTGTACTGTGCCTGCTGTGAGGACAGAAGGAGTGGGGCAAGGTGCAAGGACCGCCCACACTTGCTGTGAGACTTGGCTCTGCCACTTAGTAGCAGTGTGATTTTGAGCCAGTTACTCTGTGCCTCTGTGTCTTCAGTTATGAAATGATGACAGTAATAGCTCCTGGTTCATAAAGAATTTAATTCACATGAGTGTTAAATTAGATAACGTATCCAAAGCTTTCAACACAGCACCTAGTACCTAGGAAGTGCTTAGAATAAGGCAGCTCTCATGATTCTAACTGCTTTTTGGGTCCCCCCCCCCAGTCTTGACGGTCAAGTGTGACCCTCAGGATAGTTAGTACTTTAGGCTGTTTCTAGGGGAGAATCGGTCTTGCAAGATTGCTGTTCTTGCTGGCCCCTGGCTCATCTCTGTGCCTTCAGGGTCTTTTTCTGTGACCTTCTCAGTGCTCTTGCTGTCCTTCCAGAGAAGACGCTGACCTCAGAGGAGCTGAGCCAGCTGCAGGAGCTGCTGTGCAATGGCTATTGGGCTTTCGAATGCCTCACTGTCCGAGACTACAATGATATGATCTGTGGCATCTGTGGCGTGGCCCCCAAAGTGGAAATGGCTCAGAGGAGCGAAGAGAATGTGCTGGCCCTGAAGAGCGTGGAGGTGAGTGCCTCCAGTCGCAGGGGCAGCCTTCGGAACTGTCTTCTCACTCTGGCAGTCACCCGCCTGCATGATGTCCCCAGTGATAGATGGCTTCACTCCTGTCTGGGGGAGGCTGATAGCTTTTCCTTCCTACAGCCAAAGGGCTCATCTGAGGAAAGCCAGAAAACATAGGCATTTGTTTGTTCATGTTTTGAGCACAGACTAGAGGCCCTTTTTAATCTTTTAATCGTCTTGTTTTCCTTTAGTACTGAGGATTAAACCCAGGGTCTCGTGCATGCCAAGCACACTCTGGCTAAAAGCCTTGTAATTCTATGGCTCACATTTAGATTTGTGATCCATTTTAAATTTTCATATGAAGTATGACATCTAGATTGAATTCATTTTTGCATGTGTATGTCCAGTTGTATCACCATTTATTAAAGAGACAGGATAAACCAGGTGTAGTGTCACATGCTTGTAATCCCAGTACTTGGAAGGCTGAGACAGGAGGATCGCAGGATCGCAGTCAGCCTTAGCTACTTAGGCCCTCCACAACTTAGTGAGACCCTGTCTCAAAATAAAGAATAAAAATTGGGCTGGGGGTATAGCTCAGAGGTAGAAGGTCCCTGGGTTCCATCCCCAGTTACACAAACAAACAATAAATAAATAAATAGATGAGACAGGATAAACTAAAACCCTCCTGGATTTATTTTATTTTGATTGTGGTGCTAAGATTAAACCTAGTGATAGTGGTGGAACTGTCACCATGTGGAGGCAAGAGGCTAGGCTTTACCTACAGTTCCTCACACTCCACAAATGCTTAAAGTCAAATCAGCAGGAAAATAGATTTTATTCAAAGCCAGCCTTGAGGGAAGATAGAGGAAACTTTGAAGTTTCAAATCACCATGTTCAGAGACGCAGGGGCACAGATAGCAATTATAAGAGGAGTCAGCAAAGCCAACAAAGGCAGGAGATCTACATAGAAAGATTTAGGTAGCCAGACAACCTGTCAGGGCAGCAGTCCTTCAGCCTTTACTCCAATGTGAGGAAGTTACAGAAAATAGTTCAGAAATTGAAATAATTTGCAGCTTTAATTCTTTTTCTTTTTCTTTTTGGTACTGGGGATTGAACCCAGGGGCATTCTACCTCCGAGCTACACCCCCAGCCCTAATTTTTATTCTTTTTTTTTTTTTTTTTTTTTTTTTTT
>PVJS01040462.1:0-18428 GCA_004027185.1 Glis glis
CTCACAGGAATCATTGCATTTGAGGGAAGCTCCGGTCCTGGCTGCAGTGCCGAGCCCAGCCCCAGCTCACCTCGATGTCACTCCATACAGAGTCCTGGCTGCACATGTCCCACGCCATCCAGCTCCTGAATGACGCCAGTCAAGCCTTTTCAACTCCAATCCACAGTGACACAGAGCACACACTCATGCAGGCAAGCAGCCCCTTACTGAGAGTGAACTGAAGGCACCTGTCTTACTACAGTCCCCAGTCACATGACAAAGCTATTAAAAAGTAGGCTGGGCTGTCACTCACCCAGCCTCCCTTCTCCTGTGCAGCTTGCTGCTCAAACTCGTGACGTCACTCAAAGGCAGCCCTCTGCCTCAGTGAAGTAACGCTTAAAAAAAAAAGAAGAAGAAGAAAAGAAGAAAGAAAGAAAGGAAACACTTGGACTTTTGGAGGCTTTGAGCATCATGCTGTGATTAAAGCCAGCTTTGAATGCCACAGACTCTAAATGGAGCCCTGGCCATATAATAACCAAATCCCTTGCAATCTTTTTTTAATTTATTTTTCTTCCAAAACAAGCAAGTGGCAAAGCTCCCTGTTTCATGACAGAGTAACTATACTCTCAGCTAAAATGTGTATTCCCTAAGGACTCTGAGATCTCCGAGTGCATAGACCTGAGCTCAGTTTGGGACTAATGCAAAAGCTCATCACATGATGTATTTTTATGAGACAGTTTTTAATTGGGGGAGTGCTGGAAAGCAGCGAATGAGGCTTTTTCTTTTTTCCTGTTTAATCAACAAAACAGCCTCTATTTGTTAAGGTCTAAACAAACTCCTCCACCCAGAAATCGGCTGTCCCTGTGCCGGTAGGAAATGCCAGCTCCGGAATTGTTACTGCAGTTTCCTCTGCTCCATATAAGGAGAGCAAGCCACAAAACCCCATCCTTTCAGGTTCCTTCTAATTATTTCCATTTCTCTCATAGGCTCCCAGAAAACAAATGTTAGTAAATACAGTCGCGGCTGCTGTGCCCAGAACAGCTCAGATCTTCAACTGCTCTTTTCCTACATGTAGCATTTCCTCCCTCGCTGCCTTAGGGTGCCTTTTTGAATAAACATTGGATTCCAACCCTAGTGCCCTGGGTTGTGCAGTTTGCGTTTGAAATCAAGAATGTCCATGGAGTGAGGGAAAAATACTGACACTCTCTTAGCAGAAATATTCATTTCTCGAGCTTTGCTTTTTATTCTTTGCCAGCTCGTACCTTGAGACAATGAGGGCCAATGCAGGTGCAACTGTTTTATGATGACACTACACACTGAATACATAACAAACTCGAGGCACTAGATACAGCAGAAAAACACTTCCCACAACATTACAGTGGCCGGGGTTTAACCCTTCCAAGTTCCAGGGAGACGCACACATGCAGATATCCTTGTAAACAGAGCTGTTTCATAGAATTTCAAACCCAGTAGAATTTTCAAGTCAGCTCAATTCTTTTATTTGACAATAGTTTGTCTGGAAAAAAAAATTCCTCAGGTATCTAAAACTAATTGATAGAGCACTATTAACTTAAATTCCCATTCTACTGAGGTTCATGTAATGTGTTCTTTCTTGTCCACCTCTTTATAAAGAAAAAAAAAACAGTGGTGATTTTTTCTCTAACACATATCTTAAATATTAATGTACTCAAGCAGTAAAGTGAAAGAAAGAAACACAAGACAAAACAAACACCTCTAGATTGATTCTTCTTTCAAACCACATATATTAGAAGAGATTTGTCTACTTTGATATCTGCAACAAGTTGCTAGTAAATTTCTGAATAATGTGATGAAATTGACAGTTTGTCATTACCAGGCATAAAAAGATGGCCAACAGCTTTGACATTTTAAGTTAGCTGAATACATTTCACTGGAACATTTTCCCTCTCACCGAGAGCAGAAAATTACTGTAGTTTTAATTTTCTAAATCAAAAAAGAACAGGAAAACACAACGTCGGGAAAGCTTTCATACATGTAATTAGTGGCATTACTCTGCACTCCCCACAAAGAAACACAAATTTTCTTCCCAATTATATTTTAACAATGTAAAACTTCAGTAAATTATTAAAATTCAGGACAAAGGTCATTGGCTCTGCCCTCAACACAGTCAACTGTGAAATAATATTGGTCATTTGGCTAAGAGGAGTCAATGTTTATTAATTATTATCAAGTGGTCCTGCATCGTGACAGTCACTGATACTTTTGTTTGTCTTCATTCAATGCTAGGCGTCCATCAAACTTTTTTTAAAAAAATCCTATTCACACCTTTCAAAGACATCTTTGCACTAGACCATGCCACATTATTATTTTTTATATTTCATCCTTCTCAAGTTGTGTTCTTGGGGTTTTCTTGCTTTTTTTTGCCACCTAATTCCATTTTTTAAAAAAATAAAATCAGCATATCCACTAAAACCAGAGGTGGCTTCTTATATGTAGTGATTTTCCTCACCATCATAGTTTATTAAGAGAAAAAACATTTAAAGGACTTATAAACTACAGTGTATTACATTTTACCCTCCCCCATTAAATCTCCACGACTATACAAATCCAAATTTAAACAGATTGGTAGGACAAATTAAGTCCCTGATACTATTTTTTTAAGACTCAAAATGACAACTCTAATGAGAGGGGTATTTTAAAGGTCTTATAATTTGGTTAATTAACTCTTCAGATTAAAAATTCTCTTCTGTCCACTTTAATTTTTTTCCTTTCTCAGGAGAACTTCAACTGTTAGTTGTTCACCAACCTTGGTTTCTTCTGGCTCCCCAGGTGGCCTCTATATTTAATTCTCCCTCTGCCTTGACTATTTCTCTTCCTCTCTGCCCTCAGCCTTCTTTTCAACCCTTCCACAACTCTGCCTCCAAGATTTCCGAATGTTTGGTTTCAGTCAACAGGGATCTATTGAAACCTTAGTGTGTGCACAGCAATGCATTGCAAGGACTGCCAAGAAGGCGTGTGACAAGGACACAAGGGAGCTGGCAATTTTAGGGGGATGACAGACCTTAAAAATGGAGGTAAATTGGTAACAGAAAAGCAATATCCTTTTTTTTAATACCCAGATTTCTCTTATACTCTTTAAAACACACCCTGTTTTAGGTACAAGGTCCTTTCACTGATCACCACAAAACACACCCAAATCAACCCTATTTGTCTCAACAATAAGAAGAGGTATTTATTAACATCCATTAGTTGCCTATAATGTTATATATCTACATAGAGCATAATTCCACCTCCATGGAATCTCTCCTCACGGTAGTTCTGTTAACGTTTTCCAAGGTCCCTACGTTGATGGAGGCAAGAGAATCTATCCCTTAAATGAGTGAGAGAAAGAGAGAGAGAGAATAATTTGATTCAATAATTCAAGGGATCAAGAGAGCAGGGAGCAGTAGTGCATGCCTACTATAATCCCAGTACTTGGGAGGCTGAGATAGGAAGATAGCAGGTTCAAGGCCAGCCTCAGCAACTTAGATCTTGTTTCAAAATAAAAAATAAAAGGGGGGCTGGGATGTATCTAATAGGTAGAATGCCCCTTGGTTCAATCCCTAGTACAAAAAAATTCAAAAGAATAATTCTATAACAGTGTTTAACCTTCGGGTTTCCTTCCCCACTCCTGCCCCAAATTACAGGCTGATCCTACCGTCCATATTTCAGACAACTGCCCATTTCTAAGAAATAAATAGACTCAAACCCAAACACTCAAATTCAAATCCCATAGACAAAAGCAAAAACAATTGGTTTTGGTGTCAATATTATATACAAGTGAGCACAGAAGGAGACGTGAAAGTAAAGACCACTAAAATAAATATCTTTGTCCACTTCTTCTCAGAGGCTTATAATAAACTACACAGGGATAAATTTAAGGCTAAACTTTTCAAGGAAAAAAAAGTAGAGAGTAAAACATATACAGCCAATCTTGCCTGGATGAAACATTAAAATCAGTACTTCATATACCATATCTCTTGAGGTATTCCTCAAAACTCCCCAATGTAGATAATCTGTGTATCCATTTTACAACTGAGAAAAATAAGACAGGTAAGGGTTTGAACTGCAGCTGAAAAGAGCAAGCCTGTCCCTGAAAGCCCTTCTAGCAGAAATAAAGTTCCATACATAATAATCATCCCCAAATTAAAGGTTCACCAAATACCCCTGAAGGAACTTGGTGTCTGAGAAAGGGTCTATATAACTGAAAACAAGTGTCCCTGGGAATTCTGCCTGCCTGGAGCATTCTTCCAGAAAGGAAAGAAGGCTGCCCACAATTGCTAATATTTTTAAAGTTAATCATTGCTAACAGGCCTTCCACTGCTTGCTTTAAATTCCTAGAGGGACCCATTGATCCTGATATCCCTCCCACATCAGTCTCTGAGCATGTGCTTTGGGTCTCTGGTTTATAGCAGAGATTATGCAGGGCACAAAAGTTAGAAGCAGAGTAGGATCTATCAAAGACTTCTATTCTAGAAATACTCTTGGATTAAATTTTATTTTATACAAACTGCCACATTAATGTCAATGTGAACAGAGAACCTTTTGGAAAACAAGTAGAGGAAAGTGAACAACTCGAATGCCTCCTAGCATTTGTTTTTCCCTTTTTTTTTTCTTTTAATAAACAAGAGATGATAGACAATCTCGGCCATGCAGCTCTCCTCTCCACTAAACCCTCCTGCAGACCAGTCCTATGGAACTGAGCCAGCCTTTATCTTAATGTAGACCTCAAAATGTGTTTCTGGAATTTTTTTTGTATTACAACAAAAAATAATGTGAAACTTAATCTGAGTCATAGTCAGTTGGAATAATCTAAACATAAAGCAAGAAGTGTACTTCAGAACATGGATAAAAGACAAAAGAATGTTTAAATCTGATTTTGTCTGATGTTCAACTTGGCCATATTTGTGAATCAACAGATATTTCCATTTACTTTAATTGATTCAGGTTAATTCATTTATAATGTACAGAGTTAGTGATTATTTAGACAAGAAATGTGTAATGGGATTATTTACCTCTTTTTACTAGAACAGAAAATAAGGGCATATCACATTTTTAAAATTTGGCATTGTTTAAAATTTTAAGGTGATACTGTACCTCAAGAACATAATGTTTATTTTAGTGAGAGAGATATTTTCTCTCCAAGCTGCAGTTAGTAAATGCTAGAGAAAACTGAGGTACACAAATTCTTAAATTAAAATCAAAATGGTAGTCAAACTCTTTCCCTGGTACTTATTTCTGGAACTTGGTCCTAATCAGTTTAACTTTTTCTTATTTTTAGGAAGAAAACTGTATTTTGAAAATAATTTCAAAAAGGAAAAATAAATGAGTGAGCTTTTTTCTTCTTTTTATCACTAGAATGAGCCTTGGAAGGATTTTTGGGTATTTTGTTTTTGTTTCTGTTATAGCTTTTGTTTTAGTACTTTGATATTTGTATTTTACTCCAGAGAGCTAAAATATATGTCCTCCAAATTTGGGAGAGGTAGAAATGAAACAAATTCTTATCACAAGAAGCATTTAGCTTTAAGATCTAAGCTAAATTTTGTGGTAATAGGTAAAAATCTTACTTAATATTTGCTAATTCATTTAGACCCAGGATTTTCAAAGGAATGACTTTAATGAAGAAGATCACTTTTAGGATCAACCTTTACTTTTAACAGCTCAATAAAAAAATAGATGTCAAATACTACTGGCAGGATTATAAATAGGTACAATTTCCAAAGGGCAAATAGGCAATACGTATCAAAATTTTTAAAAAATGGACAGCCCTACATAAACCCAGAAATTCTACTTCTAGAAATCCACCCTAAGAAAATTACAGGGAAATATGCACAAAGGTTTTTGGCATGAAGATAGTCAATGCTGCATCATTTACATTGTTGAAAACACAAATGCAATGTAGATGCCCAACACCAATAGGCCTAGTTAAATAAATTATAACACATATGTATTCAATGCTATCATTAAAAATTATTATAAAATACATTTAGTACCATAATGGTAAAGTGTTCAAAATATATTAAGTTTTAATATTAAGCTTGAAATAATTACAGTCATAAAAAGTTCATCTCTAAATATATATATATATATATATATATATATATATATATATATTCAGGAAGAAAGGAGAACAACATATAATGAGCTGTTCATAGTGCCTGATAACATTATAAGCCTTTGTTAATTTTCTTTGTGTGTGGTTGTGTGTGTGTGTGTGTGTGACTTTCTATAATTTTCAAATTTTCTATGACATACATGCATAACTTGTATATTTAGAAGAATATGCATTATTGAGAGGAATAGATTCGGAACTGGGGCTATACATTCTTGCAATACAGGGATTGGAGTAAACAGAAGCAGCCCCTGACATTCCAAATCTGTCTCAAACATTCATCATCTATTTAAAACGGACCCATTTCTGCCTACCACACCAACTCTACCACCTCCACTCCAACTGCAAGGCTCAGGAGCAGCTGGAAGAAGCCACTACCTGGTGCTCCTGGAAACCCTCTGAGGCCTGGATGATAAGGAGAGAGAAGCTACCAACTCAGCCACCATTAGCTCACCTAATGGGCCCAGCAACTGACTCCCAATGTCAGTACAATCTTCACTTTATTTCTCAACTAAAAATTTATCAGCTGGGCATGGCGGTGCACACCTGTACTCTCAGTACTTGAGAGGCTGAGACAGGAGAGTCACAGGTTTGAAGCCAGGGCAGAGTAATTTAGCAAGACCCTGTTTCAAAAATAAAAAATAAAAAGGGATGGGGGTGTAGCTCAGAGGTAGAACTCCCCCAGGTTCAATTCTCAGTACCACACGCATCATCATCATCATCATCATCATCATCAAGTTAAACTTTTTCTTTAAAAATTAATTATCCCTGGTAGGGTAGAAATTTCAGCCATTTGGCTAAAAGCAGATATTTATTAGTTATAGTTTTTCTTCCTCCCTTCTAGCATAGAGTTCAAAAGCATATATCAAAAAAAAGAATAATGTCTTAAAAATCATATGATGACATTATAAGAAACTTTTTCAGGAACAGAGTCTATAGACTGGGGAGGAGGGTAGGGTACCCAGAGAAGACTTGAAAGAGCTGATAGAGAGGTGGTTTCCACTGGAGACACCTGTAATTGACTAGAGGAAAAGACAGCCCAAGTTTCAAACCAGCAACTTGCAAGTGAACTTCCGGAACACGCCTGTCCCCAAGTGGGAAACTGCCTGTTTGAAGGCTGTCACATTGCAGTCCTGCTCCTGGGCAGGAAGCTCATTCTTAGACCACTGAAGATCACATGAGGGACCCACCCACCTCCTTTCCCCTAGAAGGCTCACTACAGCCGCAGGAATGGAGGCCTTACCTCTAGCCAATTCAAGTTTCCTGGGCCTTTCCTGCCTGTCTCTTTTCTACACTTGGATGATCATCATTTTGACCACAAAGAATTTCTCTAAGAAGGGGAATAATGCAGCTGACACCAAGGCCATGAGGTTTAAGGCGATCACAGGGGGCTCAAGTCTGTGTGATGTGGAGAATGACTTTGTGGCTCTTGAGTCAGCCAAAGTGGGAGGAGGCTGAGCAGGAAGAACATGGATCCTCACTCAGCCATGCCCCAGCAAGCAATCTGACTGCACGCAGTTCACTTGGTGATTTGGAGCCTCAGTTTCCTTATCTGTCAAAAGACATGGCCAGATTCAACGACATCTAAACGCCCTGCCAGCTACCAGCTCTGAAACGCTGGGGTGTGATGGCAATACAGTCAACTCAGAAAAACTTCTCTGTACAGGGACACTCCAAATGTCTCACTGCATTGATGCTGTGAATCAGGGGTGACATGCAAGAGAGGTAACTGGTGCTCAACGTGGCTGAAAGAGCACATCTTCATTACTTTTCTTGCACTACGGGTATTTAAGTACTAACCATTCTAGAAAAAGGACAGAAGAGATCTTGTGAATGTAATACTTTAGGCCAAATATATTGGCTGGAAGAAGACTGGCTTCTAGAGACCTGTAGTTCTTATAAGACCCATTTAGTTTCCCAGGGAAAAACAGCTTTCTTTTTGTTTATCATTGATTCTGCTAAGTGGCACAAGTCATACCTAAGGCCAAGCCTCTGTCTGCACAGGAAATGTGAAAACACACAACCAAGGTAGTATTTACCTACACCTGCATATATAGTCAATGGGACACATGAACATGTGTTTTGGTTTTGCAACAGATAAGAAATGGTGTTACAAGCCAGGCGTGGTGGTGCACACTTGTAATCCCAGTACTTGGGAGGCAGAGACAGGAGGATCCGGGTTCGCGGCCAGCCCCAGCTACTTAGTGAGGCCCTCCGCAACTTCGTGAGGTCCGGTTTCAAAATAAAGGATAAAAAATAGGGCCATGGGTGTAGCTTGGAGGTAGAATACCCCTGAGTTCAATCCCTGGTACCACACACAAAAAAAAGAAATGGTGTTACAAGACAGAGATTTAGAAAAGAAGGTGGGTCACAATTCAGGACTTCATTAATATGAGTAAGTCCACATCTAGAGAGATAAGAGTTTTTAGTCATTCTTTTGCCTCCAATATTAGACCATTGCCTTTGAATGAGAAGATCCTAGCCAGGCGTGGTGGCACACAACTGTAATCCCAGTACTTGGGAGGCTGAGATAGGAGGGTCGCAGGATAGAGGTCAGCAACCTAGCAGGACCTATTTCAGGACAAAATATTTTTTTTTATAAAAGGAACTGTGAATGTGGCTCAAAGGCAAAATGCCTCTGGGTTCAATCCCCAATACCACTACATACATACACACAAAGAGAAGAACTTTTTTTTTTTTTAATTTTGGGTGTGATCACCTAAGATATTACTGTAGGGTACGGAGGGAGAAAAGCAGGCCAAATGCCTAAATTGTTTTTATCAGGACATCATTAGCAAATGTATTAAACCAGGGCCATGTCACAGGATGCATAGTTAATGCACCTTTGGGTGTTAGAGTTTTCCTATTCTACTGTTTTCTTTGTATGTACAGCTGTGTTTAGCAAGAGGTAGAAGATTTGTGCTTCGGTAGCTTCCAATACCACCGAGCTTGGAGGTTTTCCTCCAGGGCTGAATGAACAGAAACAGACACACTAAATCCCCTACTAGAAAATTTGGAGAAGGAACAATGGTGACATGGGCGCAGGCAGAGTGAGATCAAGTAAATGATAAACCTCAATGAGGATATTGCCTTGATAAATCACAGCTACGCTCATACAAGGTTGGGTCCTCACCAGCAGTATTCACTAGTATGACATATTTAATTTCGCATCTTCCTGCAACCAGAGAAAAGAAACAATAAGAAAACTAACCCAAGAAAGCTTGATTTGGGTGCCTGTGAAACAATCTGCAGAAGGGGGTTGACCAGAGTCTCCCTTTTAAACAAGTTATAAACTCTTATTTGTAAAGGACCCAGGTTGCTCCTTGCCCAAGCAGAGAATCAGAATGGATTCTTTTCCTAACTCCCTTCAAAACAAAAATCTCTAACGACAACTCCTGAGATGGAACTTTCTACCATCCATCTTAGCAGATTCATTTCCACACAGGGCACCTAAAAATAGGCCACATCTAACCTTTTGCACAGCCATTCAAAGCCACTAAGTGGGAACTCCAAGCCGGCACTCTCCTGTGGGTATTTTCAGCATGTGTGCTCTTTGTCTTCTCTATCACGTTACCCGATGTCACATGTTACATAAAAGCATAGGACAAGAAGGGTTTGTCCTATGAGATGTGCCATGTCTTGACACAAAGGAGGTCCCATATTTCAGCTTTGTTATTTGGTTTTAGACTGACTCAAACAAAAACATGGTAAATAATTCTTCCTCACTTTTTATAAAATAATAGTTAATGTCAAAAAACCTGTTCATTTCACTTGCAATATTATGATTATTGGAGCTACACTACTTCAAAAGTACGAGAATGAATAAATTTTTACTTCATACCAAAATGGGGATAAATCCTGTAAATATAATGTGATGGAAACAGAGCCAGACACATATGCATACACACACACACACACACACACACACACACACACACAAATTTATACCATATGATTACACTTCTACAAGATGCTGAAATAGCCAAATCTAATCCACATGGCTGGAAGTCAGGAGGTTACCCTTGCTGGCGGTTGGGGAGATTGGGCACACAGTCTGGGGAATCGAGTCATGGTCTCTTTCTTGCTGTGAGTGCTGGTTATGTGGGTATGGTCAGTTAGGGAAAGTTCATTGATCTGAACACTTATGATACATGCACTTTGCAATATCCATATAATGGTTCAGCACAGTGTTTAAAATACACAGAGAAGAAGAAAAAGAAATGCCTCCATGCCACATAGATTTAAAGTTTGCTTCCTTTCTGTTAATAAAATCCTAATGTTCAACTTATCTTCTTAAGCAGGCCATTAAGCCACTTAGACAAACGTCAGTGGATCAGAAATCAAGGAATCTGATGTCTGGGTTTGTTTGTTTGACCTTGGACAAAGCCACTTCACTTTCTAGACCCCTTTTTTCCTCAAAAGTTGGGATGCGATTAGGTGTCATCTGTGTGTATTTCTTGAATAAGTCAAATGAAGGAATCTTCCGATTAAAAAATTTTAGCAGTTTTATCTTAGTTTCAAAATTCAGAGTTGAAGCGTGTCATTGACTTGGTTTCATGGTGTGACTCCCTTCCTGAGAGAATGGGTCATGGAGTCAGTCAATATAGACTGCCACTTATGACCTGTCTGCGAAATCTCAAGCAAGTTACCTTCACTATCTGAACCTTGTCCCTAAAAATGGCAATATAAATACCTATTTTAAATGGTTGATGTTAGGATTAAATGAGTTGTGTATGAGCCCAGTGCTTGGCATAGAGTAAGTACTTAATAATGATAACTGTTATTCTTGTATGAATTCTTAATACTCAATTGAAAATCAAGCAATATTAGTGTAAGTGCATGAGTTTACTCTTTGCCTGGTTTCCTCATATTTAAAAAAAATCTAGAAGCCAAGTACAGCTGACTTTCTCTTCAAGTCCTCTATTAAGCTGACTTTCTATGGGTGACAGAATCATCATACGTGGTAGAGATGCCAAGTGCCTGTTGGTTTCTCTGATTACCTGAAGAAAAGAAAATAACAGCCTCATACCAGTCCTGACCTGACTCCACTTCTGAAGAGACCAGAAGCAGCAAGTACAGAAGTGAGTTTTGCTTCCAATAGGCCGGCGGGCCACAGAGTTATTGGAGCCAAAAGTCTTTCGAGAATTTCTCTGTTAAGAAACAAGACATCCATATGGTGCATGAAAGCTGGCGAAATACCATGAGTTTGCAAATGTGGGAGGAAGCACAGAGTATCAGATCTTGTTAAATTATGATATCTGAAATACACACAGAAGGAAGACTGGAAAACAAAGCCAGGGGAGCAAAACGACTCAATAGAAAATCATCCCCTCTCCCCCAGGGCCTTACCACTAAATTGTCTTAGCATTCACACTTTCTTGAAAAAGTATGTGATCAATCAATCACATTTTAAATTGATAAACTGATGTAAAGGATATGTTATATTTCGTCTTCCATATTTAAATTCCTTTTTTTAAAAAAAAAAGAAATTTCTCTGTGTAGTAGAGTACTGACAAGTCAGTACACAAGTTGAAAACTGTACGGGTCAACATGGTGGCCACTAGCCACATGAGATTACTGACCACTTGAAATATATCAAATCAAAATAGAAATGTTCCATAAGTGAAAATATACCTGCCGATTCAAAGTCTGAGTATGAAAAATAGAATGTAAAATAGCTCATTAATAATTTATTAATCATGTGTTGATATAATATTTCAGATATATTGTTTTAAATAAAAGAATTAAATTTGTCTTTTTAAAATGTGGTTACTAGAAAATTTAAAACTACATATGTGATGTGCATAATATCTCTATTTGAGAGTGCAAAACCTTTAAAGTTTTGCAGTTAGTCTTCAAGTGACATCATTGATGCAAATCAAATTAACGAATTGTGGGATTGGAGAATTTCAGAATTAAAAAGGAATAGTAGAACAGGACCGCAGCAGTGCACAACTGTAGGGGGCGTCACTCACATCCCGGTCTGTGGAATGACCCTCGGAGCTTAACAGTGTGCAGCTCACATGGTCCTGTATTAAATGCTGTGTAATCCATCCTCCCTACCAAATCATTAGGAATCCCTTTTAGAACATCCCTGGGGCAATCCTATAAATCTTTTCAGCACCTTCTGCACCTTTTCAAAACATATACATAATAATGAGATGCAAATGTATATAGTGAGCTTTACCCAGTATTCCAGAATTGGGTGGGTGGAAAATAGACCTGATCATACTATAAAATACTAATAGGATGCAGAAGATGGCTGAAGCATCACCCAGTAGGTAAAGTCTGGAATACATACGGGGATCCAATGTTCTGAAGAAGACTGTTTTTGTCCTGGAAACCAGAGGTATTTTTCAGAGGGTAGCATTCACTTTAATTACAAAATGCACCCGCCTTTTGCTTCCAAGGGAGAAAAGTCTGTTGTTGCATCTATAATGTAGCCTTAGTTTTTGATGCCAAAAATGATTCAGTAAACACAGTTATGTTATGGTATACTATTTCTTATTCAGTACTCAAATTAATCTCAAGGCAGTGCTGGCATTAATTCAATTTGACGCCTGTACTTAAGGATTTCGCATAGGTGCCTTCATCCAATTCTTCTTCTCAACTAATAAAATCTTAATTCATGGTAATATATTTATTTCTAGTTCAGTTCATGTTAAGGAGTGCAGTACTTTACAGAAAACTAATTAATATCAATCATATATTATAACACTTTTAATGGTTCAGAGGAAAATCCCGACACTAGGGGAAAGATTAGATGAACCAAGGGGTCTTAGCCCATTCTATTTATGCTATTTTTAGGATTTGAGAAAAAGATACCAAGCATCATTTCAGATATAAATTTAATTGGAAGAGTGCATCACAGGAAAGCTGGGAATTGCGAACCCTGGTACTGATCCCTAATAAGACATTGATTTGATATGGCCCAAGAATGTAATTTATACCCTCAGACTCTGTTTTCTACCTATTTTGTGTAATAACCATATAATTTGCAAGTTGGTAAAGATATTCAAATTCAGATGCATGGCTCTATTAAAATAATGAACAACTTCACTAATAGCAAGCCTTCTGCAATTGTGGATTACAATTCTATTTTTATGTAATGTTTGAGAAATGTTGATGGCATCATATTTCCTGCAATTGTACATATAACAGTGGGATAGTTTAAGTGTGAGTCCCTGACTGTGACATAAAATGTACCCCCTGGGGTCATGCAATCTAGTAGCCCTCATACTTCCTTAAGGAGCTACATTTAAATGGCCCAATTCTCTCCCAGGCATAAAGAGCTAGAACAGTGAGTTATACAACTCCAAAAAAATCTTAAACAAACAAACAAACAAACAAAAACAACCGACCACAATGGATTGCACTGATATGCATGGTCATAATATCCAGTCTTTCCAAATTAGGCATTTTATTCACTCTACAACAATTTCTTCATACTGATACACTACCAGTCTAACAAACAGAAGCATACTACATACTAATTCTTTATTAGTGTCTCTTTAGTAATAGACACATAAAACCTCCAAATATGATAAATATTTAAAATAAACCTCATCACTAGAAATAAAACAAAGCCCCAAATACCAACAGTCTAACAGATCCTAGGTGCAAAGGTTATGCCTCCTGATACTTACTTCCAAAATGGAATCCATAGATGATAACCCCAGGGCACGGCTCATTCATTTTACTGCAGTGCACGTACTTGTGTGGCAATTGGAGGGAGTGCTAGAGACGGGGGCTTACATATGCTACTTTTTAATTCACGAGGCTATGGTGACGTGGGAGGGCACTTCAGAGTCACTGCTCAATGAACTCCACAATAGGGCACAAATCTGAAACCCGATCCTAGCCAGATATGGACGTAAGAGCAAATATGTACAGTATCATGTGCTTTCCAACAGCCCGAGTCTCGAGGGAGCTCTCTGACATCAGCAGTTGAGACAGGTGGTTCCCTTTCCAACTGTGGAAAATAAAACCCTGGTGCAGAGGCACTAAGTAAATATAGCAGTACTGTAATTTTTCCTTGGTGCACTCTCCCTGTGATTTCTATCCTGGGATGGTATTTTATCCAATGAGGCTCTTCAGGACATATTTCCATGCCAATAACCAGCTAAACATTTGCAAACAGGTTGACTCTGGCATTAAAAAGACTCCGTTTTGCTGCCCTACTTGGTAGAACTGGGGTTTTCCTCCTCTGGTTTATTCAGAATATGTTGTCAAGTAGCTGCTCAAACCCCTGCTGGACTCTGTCACCTTTGCCTCCTGTTATTAATACAACCCAATAGAATGACAGACAAGAGTCAGACCGTCTTAAAATCACATGCATAGGGCAGGTGAATACCAATCGTAGCCAGTTTGAGTCTGCGAGCTAAAATCAGCTGAGATGTACTAAGCCCTTTGTGGTCACAACTATTTGCTTTTGAATTTAAGAATTACTAGCAGAAGGGCACCCTGTAACGTGTGTATAAAATTACTTAATTCGGCTTCTATTTCCCTTTCCGAACATAGATACTTTTACACTCTGACAGTCGCTGGCTCTTAAAGCATTCTCCTTTTTGTTGTATCGCCTTAGAAACACAAATCTTGTTCCCTGGCAGCAGCGGCGCTAAGTGTTGTACCACAAGCCCAAACTAGTTCCCCCTCGCAGCTTTAATTCACAGTAAGTGGCATGAAAGGAGGTCAACCCTTCTCAGAAAACACTCAGAGTTCTTTTCGACTTCAGACTCTATTTCAGAAAGCCGCGCTCCCTGGTATGTAGAGTGTCTTCCCATTTTGAGCTTCCGGCCATAACTATTTGACAACTTTATGGAATGGTCCACAGAGGGGCAAACACCGGGAGATGGTCCCAGTTTCAACTCCTGATCGTAATTCTCTGTGAATTCAGGAAACCCTCGGAGACCAGGAAGTTGGTAACTGCCACCCGCTCTTCCCCCAGCTCACCCTTGCATTTGGAAACTACTTGTGGCATGTGTGCATGTTATGGCTTTTCTTTCCTGAGGTGTCCATAGAATGCTTAACTCAATAATGCCACCTTAATCCTGAAAGTTTCCAAGGCAACCGACGATGTAATAAACAAGTCTAAAGAATGGGAAAGGAAGCCAGATCCTTCTGCTTCCCTCTAACTCTCAGTGTTCAAAGAACCAGGTCTTCTGTGCTAGACAGTCCGTAGATCTTTGGGCTGGAGTGAAAGTAATAGTAATAAAGAAATGACACCCGAGTTGTGGTGAATACGTAGTGTGTCAAGCACTGTGTTGAGCAGTTATGTGGATTATCTCATTTAATCCCTCCACTAACAGTAGGAGTAAATATTATTATCCTGCTGACTCTAGGGATGATGTCACTGAAGTTTAGAGGGGTTAAGCAATTTTTTTAAAGATAGAAAGCTGGTATGCGGGAGACCAAGGATGTGAAGTCAGTATTGTCTGACTTCAAACATTTTGCTCTTTTTTTTTTTTTTGCTGTACCGGGGATTGAACGCAGGGGTGTTCTACCTCTGCGCTACACCCCCGGCCCTATTTTTTTATGCTTTTATTTTTGAAACCGGGTCCCACGAAGTTGCGGAGGGCCTCACTAGGTAGAGAGAGAGAGAGAGAGAGAGGAGAGAGGAGAGAGAGAGAGAGATAGATCACGTGCATGCACATGCGCGCTGAGGTTGGCCACGAACCCGGATCCTCCGGTCTCCGCCTCCCAAAGTACTGGGATTACAAGTGTGCGCCACCACACCCGGCTAAACATTTTGCTCTTAATGACCAGGTGATACAGAAAAATAGCAATTTTGTTTGTGCCCAACAGTCTCAAACATCTAGGAATTTCCCCACAAATCAGAAGGGAACCCCAGCTTCATGTTCAGAAAGAAAATACCAATTGGCAGGGAAATTTGGAAAAGGCAGGAATCAAACTAGAACAGTCTACACAGGGCACTTGCTCTGATCAAAGGAAGTCCTACTTCAAGGGTCTACAAATTAGATCTGATATATCATTTAAGAGAATGCACCTTTCTTTGCAGGTTAACCTCTAAAATGAATGTGGGGTATCTGATTCAAGTCCCTAAAGAGCACCCCCAAAGAAGAAGGTGCTTATTATAATGCCACCCTTTTTCTTAAAAAGTGAAGACTCCTTTTGAAGAAGGGAGCAATTCCAAATAAGGGTCAGAGAAAAACACATAATGCACATAATTAGACCACATGGAAAACCATACTACAAAGATGTTTTCCAGGCTACAAATGTGCCCCCATGCAAATTTATACCATGAAGTACATATAATACGTTGATCTAATCCAGAATGCATCTCAACAAAGAGACTGGAACTTTGCCTCTCCACAGCGCTAAGGGGATCAAGTTCTATTGGATATCTTGCAACACTTGGAAAAGAGAAAGGGGGTCAAATAGGAAAAGTTCACATGGTTTAGGAATATTTAAATACCTTGTGGTGTCAGTCTTCAAAGAGAGGGGTTAAGACATAGGGTGTTCTAATCTTTGATTTGTGAAATATAAAAAGCATGCCACTGAGTATATTTCAAGAAAAACATAGCCTCTGGAAATTTTCGGTCCTGGTTTTGCAGTAATTTGTCCAAAGTACCTAGGTCACTTGGTACACTGGTAGGCCATCATGGGGCAGTGTTCAAAGTAAATGGCCCGGAACACAAAGTCAGAAGAGGCTGTCTCCTCTGACACCTGGACAGCTTCTGGGAGCTTAGAAGAACACAGGCAGCCTGGGATGGCCTATGGCTATTTGGGGAAGTAGGCAGGTGAATATTAATTCTGAAATATCCATGATCACTCTCACAACCACACCTGAGACCAAAACCCAAACCACAATGATTAATATACCTTAGTAAGAAAGAAAGCTGCATGCTTTTGGTTCCAATACTATATCGAGGTCTGAGGCAAAGGTAATGATTTAAAAAAAAAGAAAGAAAAAGAACTGACTTTCTAAAAGAGCAGTAAGCCAAGTTTGTGTTCATCATCCTTGTCTATATATGTCAATTATGCCACCAGGAACAAACACTTCAGTGCAGAAACAGAGCTCAGATAGATGCAGAGCACCTCGGCTGTGCTGACCGTGCACTCGGCAAGGAGTCCCAGAGACTCACACAAGAGCACGAAGTCCACCTCAGTCCACTCTACCTCAACACCGCAGGTTGAGATAATCAGCTTCTCTGAGTCTTAAATTTTCCATGTAGAAAATGGGGATAATACCTACCTCACAGCTTATCATAGGAATTCAACAGGATTAGCTGAAGGGATGTGGATAGGGAGATTGCTACAGTGCCCATTGCCTTCCTTAAGTTTTTCAGCTCCAACTCTGTTCTCTGCCCTCTCAGCCCTTCCTCTCCTGTCTTACTCAGGGCATTTTAAAATAAGATACATGCAATAAGACTTCTGCATTTTTAATCCAAAGGGCAGACTTGGAATTTATTAAGAGACACACACCTGCACGGAAACAGTGGTTGCTGTGTCCCTGTAAGTAGGTGTCTTATGCACGCAGGGGAGATTGGAGGATAACTCTGCCTGGAGCATAAGTCTATACAATGAATGTGTAAGGGAGTCCCTTTTCAAGACCCAAGATATGGATGAAAAACAAAACAAAACAAAAATCATGAAACCTTTGAAATGGAAATAAAAATGAGATTTGAATTCATGACCAATGCTTAATCATTGCAAGTTTGGCCAAATGTCTGAGGAAATACATGGTGCAAATTGCCATCAAATGTACCAAGTATTGTGTGCATGTATATTCCTGTCACTCTCTACCTCGGTATGATGTATAATTACAATGTACCAATAAAAGTATATAAAAAAAGATGGAAGCCAGACATGGTGATGCACGCTTGTAATCCCAGTACTTGGGAGGCTGAGACCGGAGGATCTGGGTTCGCAGCCAGCCTCACCTACTTAGTGAGGCCCTCGGCAACTTAGAGAGACCCTGTTTCAAAATAAAGAATAAAAAATAGGGCTGGGGGTGTAGCTCAGGGTAGAATGCCCCTGGGTTCAATCCCCAGTACCTCAAAAAAAAAAAGATGGAAGAGGAAAATAAAAATAAAAACTAGTGGCAATGTCTACGTTTTCCAATTTCAAGCATGTCTTTAGGTATTATAGAAAAAAATCGCCGGGCGTGGTGGCGCACGCTTGTAATCCCAGTACTTTGGGAGGCGGAGACCGGAGGATCCCGGTTCGCGGCCAGCCTCAGCTCTTGCTCTCTCTCTGTCTGTCTGTCTCTCTCTGTCTTTCTCTCTCTACCTAGTGAGGCCCTCTGCAACTTCGTGAGACCCGGTTTCAAAATAAAGCATAAAAAATAGGGCTGGGG
>PVJS01040463.1:0-18428 GCA_004027185.1 Glis glis
TCAGCATAGTAGTTGACTTTGGTATGTTTGCATATATACATCCTGTGCATTAGGGTGTTTCCCTCCTCCCCCCTCCCATCCCCCTCAGTTAGTTCTCCTTTGCTCATCTGAGGTTTTCTCCATCTTTGTCTGGAGTCTCTCCTATGCCCTATTCTCCCTAGCTTCTGCATATTAGAGAGAGCATCTGACTTTTCTCTTTTTGTGACTGACTAATCTCACTAAGCATAATGTTCTCTAATTCCACCCACTTTCCTGCAAATGATGTAATTGTGTTCTTCTTTCTGGCTGCATAAAATTCCATTGTGTACATATCCCATAGTTTTTTTAATCCATTCATCAGTTGATTGGCATCTTGGTCAATTGTGAATTGTGCAGCTATAAACATAGCTGCATTAGTCTGATAATTTGGTTTCCATTCTTTTGGGTAGATGCCTAGAAGTGGTATCTCTGGGTCATACGGTAGGTTCATTCCCAGTCTTCTGAGGATCCTCCACACTGTTTTCCAAAGTGGTTGCACTAATTTGCAATCCCACCAACAGTGTATTAGGGTTCCTACTTCTCCACATCCTCGCCAGCATTTGTTATTGTTTGTGTTTTAAATGATTGCCATTCTAATTGGGGTTAGATGAAATCTCAGGGTAGTTTTGATTTGCATCTGTCTGATTGCGAATGATGCTGAACATTTTTTCATACACTTATTGGGCATGTATATTTCTTCTTTTGTGAAGTGCCTATTTAGTTCACTTGCCCATTTTTTGTTTTTTTTTAGATTTTTATTTATTTATTTATTTTTTAACGTGCTTTTATTGGTGCATTGGAGTCCTACATCGCAATGAATATCTATTTGATGTTAATATACGTGCACACAGCTCTTAATGTCCCCCCTGCCTCCCCCACCCATATGAAGTACCAAGAATGATGTTGGTATATTTTCACATGTACATATTGTTTATGATAGTAATTCCATTAATTCACTTCTTTCTTGCCCTCCCCCTTCCCTTGTACCACTTCCCTTGTTCCGCTGACGGTTCTCCATTATCAACCAGAGTCCCTGTGTGACCCTACTACTCCTTAGGTTGCACATATTAATTTGATTGGGTTGTTTGTGTTCTTAGCGGTGAGTTTCTTGAGTTCTCTGTATATTCTAGATATTAGTCCTCTATATCTACTCAGAGGAGTAGCTGGCAAAAATCTTCTCACATTCTGTTGGGTCTCTGTTGAGGTTTTTTTTTACTTTTCTATTTACCAATACAATGTTAACATCAGTAACATTTGTTAAGTTCTTCATATTGGTCTCTTTCTCATCTTCAACTGGACTTTTGAGGGAGAAAGATTCATGAGTAATATACATACTGATTTTTATTATTCAGCAATACTTTTATGATTTGAGAGTATATAAATGACAACTGCACTGGGAGTAGAATGTTTTATTCTCATATTAAAAATTTTAGACATATTTTATGTACCATTTGGCATTAAGGATTCTGAGAAGTCTAAGAAACTGCTATTATGACAAATTCTAATAAATTTATTAAATTTCAAAGTTTAGTAAAGAATCTAAAAAATACCTAAAAAGAAGTATGTGATCACTAGAAAAAGTTTTAGCATCCAGCTTTTGCTTGCATATCTCTCCAACAAGTTGATTAAATTTGCTCACAATTGTTGGATGTTATATGAAGTTATTTTTCTTCTTTATTTTTGAGCAAGCTTGTTTCCTTGTATTGGTTAATATTTTAGTTCATTTTGGTATCACTCAGGGAAAGATGCTCTTTAAATAGGAAATATCACCGTCTTTGTCTAGAGTTGTATTTTCTGCCTTTAATGTTTGACGACTGGCTATAAATACAATAAAATAATTAAAAAGACAACAATGTAAGCATATCACAAATAAAAAATATTTGTATGTACCAACAACTTTTGAAAAAAATTATAACTTCAAGAGCCCAAAATACAGCTAGTCTGAGAACCTTAAATTTTTAGATTAGCAGTTTTGGAGATTTATCTATGTATTACATTTATTACGTAAATATTTAATGACAGCTCCTGAAATGTAACAAGGTTTCCTATTTTTCTCAGAATTTTACCCACCACTCTCTGTTCTCAAATGTGTTTGTGAGCTAATAATGCTGGTAGAAACAAGCATCCATTCTTGTTTTAATTATGACTCACAGGTAAGTGGAATATGATATGATTTTGATTATACTGGACTCTGTATTATATTGTCTTCTATATCCTTTGTGGATGAAGGTTTGATCTTTTGAGCTCTCTGCCACACACTGTGGCTAGGAGCCCTTAGCTTTTCAGCCTTCTTGGAGAATTACCTTTGCTGCAGGGAGCCACCTCCTGTGGCCACGTTCCTGGCAGGGCAGCCTTCACCCAGTGAGAGATGGATGTGTGAGGTGTGAAGGGCCACTCTCCTTTACCAGAATCAGACACCTCCGAATGTCCCTGTGAGTCTGACTGAGGTATTTGTTGAAATGGTGTCACTGACAGCCTTCTCCCTCTATTCATTTTTATATCTTATTTTCCCTTCCCCGTGTTTTAGTCTCGAGAACATTTCTTAATAAACTTCCAGCATACTGATTTCTACTTCAGATTTTGGGGCAGCCCAATCCAACCTGGGATAAAGAATTAACAAAATGACCCTTTACTATTAATACAGTTAGAGATAGTTTTCCAATAGAGCTTGAATCTATTTTCAGTTTAAGTATGATACCTATAATTCCTCAAGGCTTATTTATTTATTTTTGCCTTTTTATATACTTTTATTCATGCATTATAGTCTCACATCATAATGTAGTTCATAGTGATATTGAGACACATGCACATTGAACTTGGTGGACTTTCCCCCAGCTTCTTCCATACTCCCCCACCCTTCCCCATACAGGATATTGAGATTGGAATTGGTATTCTCACATATATACATAATGTCAATGGAAGTGATTTCTTCATTGATTCTCCCTCTATTCCCCTCCCCACATTCCCCTAGGCCACCTCCCTGGCTCCACTGGAGTTTCTCCTCTATTTTCTGAAGTCCCTCTGTTATCCTGATTACTCCCTAGCTTCTACATATGAGAGAAAACATATGACCCTTCACTTTCTGTGACTGGCTAATCTCACTTAATATAATATTCTCTAGGTCCATCCATTTTCCTGCAAATGACATAATTTCATTCTTCTTCATTGCTGAGTAGAATCCCATAATTTTGTAATTCATCCTTTGATGGAAGTCTAGGTTGGTTCTATAATTTGGCTATTGTGAATTGTGCTGCTATAAACATGGACATGAATATATTGCTATAATATTCTGATTTCATTCCCTTTGGAAAGATACTCAGGAGTGATATAGTTGGATTATATGGTGGATCCATTCCCAGTTTTCTGAGGAATCTCCACATGGATCTCCATAATGGCTGCACTAACTAATGAATTAATGATTTCTTCTTTGGGGCAGCTCATTGTTAAGTCAATACACATTTGTTGCACCAGATCCTGTGTAGGTAGGTACTGGCAATCAATTGTGGATAGCAAAGGAATAAAATCCTGACTTATTGAAGTATAATTGAAAGGTATCTCCTTAATAAAAATCAATAATCACAAAAATAGATAAAACACTAACATAATAAGTACCATGAAAAGAAATCTGATGAAGATATAAAGGAGATTAAGATAGTCTAATGGATCCATATAGACATTTTTCAATTAGAAATATAAGAAATCCAGTTTGGATTCAGGTAGGAAGATGGTGAAGGAAGAGATGATATCAAGTATACTTAGAGTTGGGGTTAAGAAATGGTGCCTAGGGACAATTATGAGAGACTCTAGGAGAATAAGGTTTCTAAATTACCTGGAAATTTAGACAGGGAGGCTGTATTCTGAATATTTTGTGAAGAAAATGGATAGAAATGGAGCATTCTATCCCATGGGGTAAAATGAAGGAAAAGATTACAAATGCACTTTTCTTGAGTGGCTTTCCAGAGTTCAACAGAACATGAAGCAATGCCTAGTTTATCCTTCTCATTTTAGAGATGAGTAAACTGAATCCGGAGACCATAAACAATCTGCAAAAATCATCCATCCAGCCAAAGGAACACTTTCCTCTTTAAGTAATGTCCTGTCTATTTAAATAGAAATTGGGAAACAAGGGTAACATCAGATAGAAGAGCAGAGACTCTGGCCGGGTGTGGTGGCGCATGCTTGTAATCCTAGTACTTGGGAGGCTGAGACAGAAGGATCACAGATTTATGGCCAGCCTCAGCTACTTAGTGAGACCCTGTTTCAAAGTAAAGGATAAAAATAGGGCTGGGAATGTAGCTTGGAGGTACAGTGCCCCTGGGTTCAACTCCCAGTACTGCAAAAAAAAAAAAAAAAAAAAAAAAGAAGAGCAGAGACTCCTATGGAGTATTGTTGGAAAGGGGTTTAGGTGAGGAAATGGGGGAGATAAAGATGTAAAGAATGTATCCATTGAAATAATGCTATGTACACATATTAAATTATCATTTCTAATCTTGAAGACACGTACGGGGAAGGGATGGAAGGGGAGTGGACCTAGAGGAAAGTGCTCTAAGAATTGTGTGCATGTATGTCCCTGTCACTCCATCTCTCACTGTGATGTATAATTATAATGCACTAATAAAAGTATAAACATAAATAGATAGACATAATTATTTCATATGTTTTAATTTACTTTCTTGGTTTTATATTTTATTTATAGCCATGAATAACAATTTCAAGTTTCTTTCCACTTCTTACTTTAATATAATTTCATGTAAAACATCATCCAAACTTTATATTGGAATTGAGCTGCTGCATTTTACTCTAAAGACAATAAATCCTACAAGAAAGCTTCCAAATGAAGAACACACAGAAAATACTTTGTTCATGGAGTAAAATAAGACAATTCTGACTAATTGAAAGTTGAAGGGTTTACGACATTTTGAAATACATACCACTCTTTGAAGTAAAACACATTTAAATTATACATACGGAGTTCTTGTAATTGTATTTCTATCATGGAAATATTTTTCAAAAACAATAGAATTGGAAATATAAAATTTTGTGGAAAAATAAGTCTTTGCCTATGAGGAAAACAAAGAGCTATCTTCTTGTGAAGGATTGCTTTAGCCTCTTTGACAGGTAGAGGTGAAAAATAAGCAAAATACACATCAACATGATTAGCAAGTGTGTGCTTAGAAATATTTACTGTTGAAAACAGAATTACATTACCACCTCTGTAGGGCTTATTCCTTTTCTCCATATTTATGTAACTTTGTCATCTATAGAGAGATTATGGAAATTTTAAAAATAGCTGATAGTTAAGAAACACCACCATAGCACTTTTCCAAATACATAATAAAACATTTCCATCCTCTCTAAAAGCCTTTTAAAAATATGTACCATCACCATGACTGTGCAGCCAGGAGATCAGTCTTTCTCTGTTCAAGCTTTCCTGTTCTTGAAGTTGAAGACCCTTTCACAATCTCCTGAGGATGAGGATATCCTGCTGTCTCCTAGTCTGATTATTTTTACATATTCTTTTGGTTCATTATCTTGATTTACCTAAATTTTACATATCAACATCCTCCTTTTTCAAGGATTGTATTCATAAATTTACAAAGTATAACTATATAAATTAGAATAAGTGATTTGTATTATGTGGAAGTTTAAATATACATTTTACTTTACCTGATATTGACTGCTTAAATTTTGAGGTTCCTAATCATGCTTATTTTATATAATTTTTCTAAGTGTATCTCAAACTATTTTTTCCAAATTCTGCTAATTGATTCCTGTAAGGCTCTGAGGTATATTAATGATCTAGAGCTATGAAAGCTATGAAGAAAGTGCACATGGAAAATGAGGCCCCTGAGTTGGAGATTGTGTGCACTGTGAACTAGTATTAAAAGAAGAATACGCACGCTTGTAATCCCAGTACTTTGGGAGGCAGAGACTGGAGGATCCGGGTCCGCAGCCAGCCTCAGCTCTCTCTCTCTCTCTCTCTCTCTCTCTCTCTCCCTCCCTCTCTGAGGTAGAATGTCCTTGGGTTCAATCCCTGGTACCGCAAAAAAAAAAAAAAAAGAAAACCTATACATGCCATAGAGAAAAATAAACAACTAAACCTGCTGCAGCCTGGCTAGCTTTGGTGAGACCCATGTTTCAGGCCTTCCCACTTTAAAGATTCCGGAATGTGTATTCCCAGTGGTAAATGACAGTGTTTGTGTACATGTGGAATTCTGCTCTGTGTAATACTCTCGTTTTTCTCAGTTTCTTTGGGGAGACTTACATAGTTTTCTCAGAAGTCAATTGACAGAGTGAGAAAGGGGAAATGTGCTAGGAAGCAGTGATAAAGTAGAAACAATACAAATTATGCTTTGGGAAGACTAGTACAGTAAGGTTAGGGAATACTTGCCTTCAACAAAAAGACTAAGGTCACAACTCTGTCCTTTCAGAATCCAACCTGCCTTTTAAAATGTCAATTTTCATCTCTGACTTCAAAGAAGGCCCCTGTATTGCTAGGTGTAAAATACATGCTTTCCATATGCAATCTTTCTATGGGGGAGAAACATTTATTAGGAGAGGTACATAAGCACTGATTAAGAACATCTAGTAGACTTCCCTGGTCCATAAATCTTTACATATCTCTGAGCCTAATGAGGTGATTTATTGTGCCATAATGCACAGTGAGTTGTGGATACTTTTTTGTGACAATATTGCAGAATAGAAGTAAATACTAAATACAGAATTGCACTTCCATGATTCTTATAGATGTCATTCCTATGACATATTTACGCTTTCTGTTTTTCTTATATAGCAATTCTTATTCGTAGCATTTAGGCTATTTATGGAATATTTTCTCTATCATCCTAATAATTTTACTCCATTTGAGAAATACAAGATAGAAATTTCAAGAGAAAGCTACTTTTTTGTGGTACTAGAAATTAAACCCAAAGGTGTTCTATCACTGAGCTATACCCTAGCCCTTTTTTATTTCAAAACAAAGTTTTGCTGAGTAATCACATGCTGGCCTGAACCTAAGATCCTTCTGTCTCAGTCTTCCAAGTACTGGGATTAGAGGAAAGCACCATCACGCCTGGCTTCTACCTTGCTTTTATGCTACATTCTCTGTAATAAAAATTTAGAGAAATTTCAATTCTGACTCTTTTTAGTTTTTTAATGTTTTGTATCTATCTTATCACAATTCTTACAGATGGTACTTGGCATTGCCCTTATTAATCTATAGTATACTGTGTTCTAAAAAATTATTGGAGAGACTTAAAAATAGATCATGTATAGGTAAAGTTAGTGAAATATAAAGGAAACCACATTCAGGAAATGGAAGCAACTGTATTAACTATGAGTTAGAGCTTGCTCTTTGTAGTGATGCAGCCTGTGTGTGCAAGTCTTGTCTGTGACTCATTATCTCGTGACCTTGAGAAAGTTTCTTTTTTGTGTGTGTAGTACTGGGGATTGAATCCAGAGGCATTCTACCTCTGACCTACTATATCCTCAGCAGTTTTTAATTTTTGTGGCAAACAGGGTCTCACTATTTTGCTGAGGCTGGCCTCAGAAAGTTTCTTAAATACTGTGAGATTCAGTTTAGTAGAAGATATTGATTGTAATAGAATTATAATAAGTATTAGTAAAGAACTTAGTATCTGGGAGAGCATGTCAGATTACTAATTGTTAGCTATCTTCTTGTTAGTATCACCATCGTTATCATAATTCTGGTATTTTCTTTCACTAATAATGCACTTAGGACATAAACAGAACTATAAAACATTACTTCTCAAGCTTAAACATGGTTATGAATCTCCTGGAGTTTTTGTCAAGATGCAGATCTTGACTCGCTAGGTCTAATTTCTAGAAGTTCCAGGAGATGCTGATGCAATTGGTCCAGAGAGAGACCACACTTGGTGCATTGGACATGTGGAATGTAATCTTTTCATCAAAAGTAGTAGTTAAATGTCTCAAATAGAAAATAATTACCAATTTAAATACTAATCCCTCTGTCCTCACAATTTATCCCAAAAATTCTTCCTAGTGGATTACCTGCTGCAGGAGAAAGATTAATTCAACATAAATCCTTAAGAATTCATCTCACTACAAGCTTATTTTTGCAGGACTCAAAGATTTACATGAAGAATCGTAATTCAAGAGGCAAATTGAGAAGTGCAGTAACATATCTAGGCAAAACAGTAGAGATGTTCAAGGTAGGGGGGAAATTATCTCAAAATAATATGTGTATGTAACATTAAGCTGACTTTCCCAACCAGCCTTTGCTCCAAGGGTCAAAGGGAGCTTGAGCCTATGTTATATCTTATTTTCTGTTACAAGTTCTGCTCCTTTTGGAAATTCCTTGTTTTCTCATAGAATAATAGCAAACACTTAAACAGTGTATACTATGTATCAGAGACTATTCTGTGTGGTTTATTCACATAGATTAATTAATTTAATGCTCACTGTGAACTATGAAGGAATTTGCACCATTTACTTATTTTACTGAGGAGAAAAATGAGAACCAGATGTTAGATAATCTCAAGTTTCTAAAATATTAGCCCTTGCTGGGTTTGTTTAGTTATGAATGTCAAACGAGTCCTTCAGACCTGTTCTTTTGGAAGTCCTTGCCCTCTTTGCTCTCTGGTTTCTATTTGTGCCATTACAATTCACTTTAGCTTCATTTCTTGAAATAATCTCTATTTTGCAAGATGATTCCATCTTTTCTTTTGCATAGCAGATCCTTAAGTGTATTTGTCACATAAAGTAAATAGATAAATATATAAATGTATGCTAAGTTTTAGTAAATGACACAGTGGCCTAAAGATTTATCCATTCTTCTGCCAAATATGTTTGCTTTGAGTAGCAATACTTTACCACCTTCAAAGCATGGCTACAGGAATGAAACTTTTAGACTGAGGATAAAGAAGTTATAAAGCTGTAGTGTGTCCTGAGGATAACTCACTTTATTTTTTTATATTCATCTATTGGTGCATTGTAATTATACATTTTGATACACATCAGGGTAGCAGCATCATACATGCACACATTGCTCATTTAGCCCTCCCTCAAATCTCACCCTATTTCCTCCCCCTCCCTCCCTTTCATGCTCCACACAGTGATTGAGTCTTATAAGTTTGTGTATATACATAAAGTGCAGCCGGGCATGGTGGTGCACGCTTGTAATCCCAGTACTTTGGGAGGCGGAGACCGGAGGATCCGGGTTCGCAACCAACCTCAGCGCGCATGCGCGCACGATCTCTCTCTCTCTCTCTCTCTCTCTCTCTCTCTCTCTACCTAGTGAGGCCCTCCGCAACTTCGTGAGACCAGGTTTCAAAAATAAAGCATAAAAAAATAGGGCCTGGGGCATAGCGCGGCGGTAGAAAGCCCCTGCGTTCAATCCCCAGTACCGCAAATAAATAAATAAATAAATAAATAAATAAATAAATAAATAATAAATACATAATGTGGTATAGTGTTTTCCTCCACTTCCCTCCCAACTCCCTCAGTTAGGTTCCCTTCTTGTTCATCTAAAGTTTTTTTCTTCTTTGTCTGGAGTCCCTTCTAAGTCCCATTTTATCTAGCTTCCACATATTAGGGGGGACATTCGACTTTTCACTCTTAGTGACTTACTAATTTCACTTAGCATAATGTTCTCCAGTTCTCTCCATTTCCCTGCAAATGATGTGATTTTGTTCTTCTTTGTGGCCGCGTAAAATTCCATTGTGTACATATCCCATAGTTTTGTGATCCATTCATCTGTCAAAGGACACCTTGGCTGGTTCCAAAGTTTGGAAATTGTGAATTGTGCAGCTATAAACATAGATACACATGCATTAGTCTGGTAGTTTGGTTTCAGTCCTTTTGGGTAGATGCCTAGAGGTGGTATTGCTGGGCCATACGGTAGGTTTATTCCCATTCTTCTGAGGATCCTCCACACTGTTTTCCACAGCAGTTGCATTAATTTGCAATTCCACCAACAGTGTAGTAGAGTTCCTACTTCTCCACATCCTCGCCAGCATTTGTTGTTGTTTGTGTTTTTAATGATTGCTATTCTAATTGGCATTAGGTGAAATCTCAGGGTAGTTTTGATTTTCATCTCTCTGTTTACTAATGAAGTTGAACATTTTTTCATACATTTATGGGCCATTTGTATTTCTTCTGTGAAGTGTGTATTTAGTTCACTTGCCCATTTTTTGATTGGATTATTTGTTTTTTTAGTGGTGATTTTTTTTAAGTTCTCTGTATATTCTAGATATGAGTCCTTTATTTGAGGAGTATCTGGCAAAAATATTCTCCCATTCTGTCGGCTCTCTGTTGAGGTTCTTGATTGTTTCCTTTGCTGCACAAAAGCTCTTTAGTTTAATGAAGAGGACCTTAGAAGATGGAAAGATCTCCCATGCTCTTGGGTAGGCAGAATAAATATCATCAAAATGGCCATTCTTCCAAAAGTGCTCTACAGATTCAATTTAATACCCATTAAATTACCAAAGTCATTCTTCACTGACATAGAAAAATCTGTCCTTAAATTCATTTGAAACAACAAAAAACCCAGAATAGCCAAATTAGTTCTCAGCAACAAGAACCATGCAGGAGGCATCACAATACCTGACTTCAAACTATACTACAAAACCATAGTAATAAAAACAGCATGGTATTGGCAGAAAAGCAGACACATAGACCTATGGAGCAGAATAGAAGACTCCGAAACAAACCCACACAACTACAGCCAATTGATTTTTGACAAAGGGGCTAAAACACTCACTGGAAAAAGGATAGCTTCTTCAAAAAATGGTGCTGGCAAAACTGGCTAACCATATGCAGAAAAATAGAAATAAACCCCATTTTCTCACCTTATATACAAGAGTCAATTCAAGATGGATCAAAGACCTAGAAATCAGACCAGAGACCCTGCAGCTACTTGAAGAGGGCATAGACCCAACACTTCAACACATAGGCACAGGTAAAGACTTCCTCAACAAGACCCCAAAGGCACAGGAAACTAAAATGGGGATCAATACGTGGGATAACTCACTTTAAAGCACTGAAGCATGTTTCTCTTTCTTTTACATGTTGAAATAGTACAATATATTTAATTTTCTGAGATGCAAATGCATACTTATTTAATTTCAAAAAGTATAGGAAACTTTAAGGATGGACTAATTAGAGATCTTTCCCAAATTATCAACTGTTTTGATTTTATGTTATACTTTAAGTCTATAGGCAATATATAGATTTATGAATTATGAATAGATTTTTAAATCTATTCAAATAATATGGGTTGTTTTATCTCCTATAAGATGCATCTTGATTTTTCTAGAACTATTTTTCCCACTGCTTACTAATTTATACTCCCTTCGCAAACCCCACTTAATGAACACCTATACACACACAAGAAAAAAAAATCCAAAAGGTGCTGTATACAAGGTGTGGTGATAGCTCCTTGGATAGTCTTCCAAGCATCCTCGTCCCTGGTTTCTTTTAACTTCCCTTTTCTGATATACAAGCAAACACTTGCAAGCTCAAATCCAATCACATGTGATACAAGTGTCACTAAAATGATGATTATCAGGAAAAGTCGGCAATGAATTTTATCATATCTAACTGAAGGCAATCACGCTTCAGAGAAATTACTGGGAATATGAAGACAACACATGGTAAGCACACACAATTGGAATATTATTCAGTACAAAATATTTTCACCAGAAAATCCATTAGACTAACCTAAAAATTCAAATCACTCTATAGAAAAAAAAACAGAATAAGTATGTGAAAATGTTATACTTTTTGCAAGATTAATGTTGTGCATGATGTTGAAAGGTTTGTGGTCTTGCCTTTGAGGAAGCTAAAAGGTCAGAAACCACAAAAATGCCTCTGTGCTGTCATTTGCACAGTTACTAATTTTTCTCATTATTTCCATAATGAGATGTACTATTTCAACAGACAGACCCTCTTGAGAGTTGCTTTTAATGTTTTCAGGCAGGCAGCTCTTTTGCTTTCATGTTGTGGCCATGGCCAAGGAGTTCAGATAGACTTTTCATTTATTCAGCAAGAATGTAAATTTATTATTATAAGTAATATTAAATAGGTCATTTATTACTCTCCATCTCTCCATAATGACACTGTAAACTCCATGCAGTTAAGGACCATATCAAGTTTGAAACACCATTGTATACCCCATATCTTGTACAGGGGTTAGAAAAAATTGGAATGAGCACACATTTTTTTCAATAAATGAAGGAAGGACTAAATAAAGTTTAACATAATGCTTTGTTCCCAAATCTGGTCCTGGGCTTTAGGTCAATGGGGCATAAAAACATATAATTCATAGGCAAAATCCCTCTGCTTTTAGAAGCCTATTCTTTAGTTGAAGAGATAAACTATGGATACAGAAGTATTTAAGGAAACATAGTTGGATTTTTGCAATTACATGAAAAATTTGGCATAATAATTGTGTCCATTTATATGAAATATATTACAAAAGTTCTATTTTAAATTTCTGATTGATAGGAGAATTCTTCCTGAGTGGAGAGAATCATAAACCAATTGAGGATAAGCACTGAAAACAAAAAATAGAGTATTAACATTTAAAGGAGGAAAATACTTCTATTGGGTAGACAAATCAGAATGGTTTATGGGTTCATGTATGCTATTGAAAGATGAGTATGATATAATTATGCTTGAATTAATAAATATTTTAGGTAGGAAGAAAAAACATAATTATACATTATCCTTGTGTTAAATAGGATTGAAACTATTAACAAAGTAGAATGCATTTATACATTTATTGTAGTATTTTATAATTGTTTAAAAGCAAAATTACTCTTAATTAGTTTATTAATGGTTTAAATGAATGTATGTGCTTTAAAATTTCCCACCTCCTGTGAATAAATTACCCGTGTTTTAAATTCTATATTGCTTTGGAAATATGGAGAAATAAGCTTAACTTTAATAATTCTGAAGTGGAACAGAAAAATGAATAATCTGGATAGATTTACTCACAATAAATTTGGCTGTGCTTTTCCTTTAATTCTTACATCTCTACAAACAAAAATGCAGAACTCATATTATAGTACTTCATTTCAGGGAGGAATTTCTTCCTTTGCCTAAAGAAGATATACATTATGACATATAAGTAAAGTAAGTCAATTAAGATGCTGCCTTTATTAACTGACTATTATTTCCATAGGCTTAAGTAAATTTGATTTTAATGCTATTTGATACCATGCTAGAAGCTTGAATGGGTAATAAATTTTTCATGTGAGGTTAGTTGAAATAAATTACCATTGATTGTTTTTACTTAATATTAATTAGTCATTGCATATTTTTAAATAAGAAATGAGTATGTTGTTGGCTTACTAAGCCTTCTTCCATTGCAAAAAAGCCATGCTTATTGTAGGCTTCTTGGAAGAGCTTGTGTCCTGACTCTTAATTTAACTCACATGTGTGCTGGACACTGTTTGTAAACATGTTGACTATTATTTGTCTTTTCTAATTCTGACTGTTGGTGGTTCTTTTATAAGTAATCACATGGTTAGCATGAGCTTGAACTATTATTATTTGGTATGCTTCACTACATACAAATATCACTCTGATTCTTGTTATTCATTAGTCTTTTGATGTGTATTTGTTGGTAGTTATACATCTTTACTGGCTCAGTTAAACAGTGCCACATCAGATGCGGCAAGACTTTATACACAGGGGATCCATTGTGAGAAATACAGTTATTTCAGTTATTTTGGCTCCAAAGTTTAGAATCTCTTTGACTTTGAGCAAGTGACTTAGTCCCTAATTTTTTAAATAGAAAAACAGATATCCTAATACTGTTTCAGAGAATTGTGGTTAAAAAAATACTGGAAAAAAAGAGACTCTTAAACAATGATCCTGGCACTCAATAAGTATCAGTTGTCTTCCCTTAGCGACATGCATAGTCATGATTAGGAGATTGCTGGTTTGGACTATATTCCTAAATACACCCAAACTGTGTAAATAGCAACAATAGAGAAATATATACCACTCCTTGAACTTTTCAGCCCTAAAATCCAGCCAAGTTATAATCTCTGTTCGGAGAATATTGTGAATAAAGATTTGTGCCAAACCCCTCATTTACTTTTCTGGCAGTTGAAAATTACTGGAGATGTTTAGGCAGGGGTCTGAAGTTATTATTTAAACAGAGTTGCCCAAACATATATGTGTTTGAGGAAGTGTTAGATACTGGAGGGGTATAGCTGACCAATTCTCCTAGACTGTTTCTCCAGTGGCCTAAACAAGCTTCTCTGCAGCTCTGCTCCTGAGAATCCAGTGTGGGGATCCAGCTTGTGTGCGCCCCTGCCCGGGAGGCGCTGGCGGTTCCTCATTAGCACCACGGACAGCTCCCGGGAGCCTGGAGGAGGGAGGAGAGCTCCCTGCGCCACCACCAGGAGGAGGGAGCTCAGTAGCAAGCAGGCGGGGGAGGAAAAGGAGAGAAAAGGAAGGACGGCTCTGGGCAGGGAGTGGAAGAAATCTGGGAGCAGTCGGAGCAGCAGGTCTGGGGGAGCTGTTCAGCTGCACTGCCCTGGTTCTTCAGGCAGACGCTGCTGAGTTCCCCGGAGCTGTTTCCCAGTGCCTCTGGGCGGAGGCTGCCACCTAAACCTGGCTCCAGGTGAGTTAAGCAGGGAGGCATACTAAAGGGTCTCCAACTAGGGGAACTAGGGGCGTGAAATTGGCAGGTTGCTCAGCTTCCCAAGCACTGCCGGGCGTGTGATATTTCTTAAAGTCAGGGACGGACTTGGTCCTGGCGGTGGCTGCATAAACCGGGGGTGGGCTATGAGCTGAGCGTGGGCGTTGCGATCCTCACAATCCTCACAGACTGGGTGGGGGATTTGGATGGAATTCCGCTGGTGACTGGGATTTAGGAAATGTCACCAAAGGCAGGCATTATACATGTGTATATATAAACGTTAAAGATAGAAATTTATTTTTCTGGTCGTCCATTCTGCCCCCCCCTTTCCTTTTAAAAGATTGGAAAGGTGTGGAAGTAGGGAGTCTGGGTACAATATTGATCAGGGGTATTTCGCCCTCTAAGTCCAGGACTGTTCTTTCACCCTCTAAGTAACTCAGGTTCTTCTGCTGTGTCCTCTGTAAGCTCATTAAATGGAACTCAGGGCTCCCTAGTTAGCTTCAAAATGTGATAGCAATTTAGCTTAAAAGCCATATTGATTCATCTCCTCTTAATCTTTTGTTCCAAAATTGGTACCTTTTTGTATTTCTCTAACAACAAAACTTTTAACTGACTGGGAATGTATTTTCTCACTTTGAAATTTCTATGTCTATGGGAAAAGTTATGAGTTCACATGAAAAGGGAGGCAACTTTATTTTTCCTGAAATGAAGTTAGGGGAAGGGATTGATGGGGAAATTCTGGGAATGAAACTATGAATATTTACCCCCCAATTTTCTTAACTTCTTTTTGCATTTGCTTTAATTTTATATTTAATTCATATGGTAGGGTGTATTTCTATATGAGAAAAACAAAATTCTTTAGGTATGTTATGAGCTTATTTGGTCTGAAAATTGCTTTCTAACTAGCACTATGTTATGATTATCATCATCATAGGAGTTTTATAAATGTTTTGCTTTTTATGGCTGTGATCACTCTCTTTGAATTCAGTATTTCTTTTCAATACTTGTCAGTAGAATTGGTGGGTGAACAATTAATCAGAGGGCTACCATATATTTTATTAATAGTGAAGTACACAAGTTATTAGTTTATTAAGTAAATAGAATCCAAATTTGGGGGTAAGATTTAAATATCTTTCAAATATTTACTAAATTCTCTGTCAAGATCCAGTATCATTTGCTGTTTAAGAGTGCCTATGGGTTTTTCAAATTGACATAAATGCAGCTACACTTTTAAAAATAAAATGTAAAATTTTGCTTTGCTCTTCTTCCTTTAACATCAGTTTGGATTTAAATACTGCATAAGCCATTTAAATACTGTTGTAAGCCATTTTTCACACATTTTCTTTCTCAGATCTTACAAACATTTTGAGAGAATACAAATATTAGAACAATTTTGCAGATAAAAAGCCTGTGACACAAAAGGATTACTTTTCCTAAGTTTCTAAAATTGTTTTATTATAAACCAGGAATTTAGACCTATGCTATCTAGCTTCAAGTTTAGTTCTTCTTTCACACAAGTTACACAACTACTTTTAGTTGAGACTATTAAGTGATACATGAATATGCCATATGAGAAAAAACACCTTAAGATATTTCTTATTATATTTCTGGTTTCATTCTTTGATATTAAATTACTTTAATATAATTGTGCAGAGCTTTCCTCATATTCATATTCCCTTACCTCCAAATAACTCCTAAGGTGTGTCCTCCTTAATAAAAGTAGATTGAGAAGGAGGCCCAGTATTTACTAAGAATATTCATGGGAATAGTCTATGTCTTATAATAAAAAATACAGCACATATTTAGTCACATTTTTAAACTTCTTAGTGTGAACTCGAAATACGTATACAACTTGTTTTCAGAGTAAAGTGCCAGACTTCACAGTGAATAGTCTTTAAGATTCTCTGGGAACATTGGCAGGTAACTCATCTTGAATATAGGATTTCTAGAAAGAGGGGAATAGGAAATTAAATGTTTTTTCTAATTTTTAACATGTGACCACAGTCACAAAAATTTATTTGTGACTATTTTGGTATCTTATGTGGACTCATTCAAAGTAAGCTCATTGTAACTTTTGAGAGAGAAAAAAATCCCTATACCACTGATTCAGTTTTTTCATTTGTTTCCATTAAGTGGTAATAATATGTTGTATATAGGCTTTTTAAAAACCCACTTCAATTTCCAAGAGAGCTGGTGAGTTGGGGGGAGAGTACATTTGTGTGTGTGTATGCTCAGAGAGTTTAGGAGCATGAGAAGATGAGTAAGAGCAATGAGTACACGATTGGGAACTTCTTAGAGTCTCATACACTTTGAAACCACTTTTCAGATTATATACATAAAATTCATAGCTGCTTTTGGGGACCAAGCATATGGTATGAAATTTTGCACCTGGTTTGGGGATGCCATGTGTACTCACAGCTCAGTTATTCTCCAATGAGTCAGGATAATTAGATCTGTGGCTCTTGGCCATCTGACCTTTCAGGTCCTGACATTAAAAGAATGACTTAAAATAGTTTTCTGGAATCTTAAAATTTTCTCTTAGAGCCTGCAAAGTACCTCAAGCAGAGTGTGTTTGATGCTCACCATCATTTCAACATTTCTGACAGAAGGAATCCTCTTGAGAGTACTGAAAAAAGCCTTATTTCCCTTCCTTTATAATTCTTTCAAATGGAAGTTGGCAAAGCTAGCAAGAAAAGAGAGACGAGGATTAGAAGAGGAGATATATTATTTTACCTTTAAGGAAAGAACAGGGCCTGTTATCTGTGTTTATCTAGAAATATTTGTCTCCAAACATATCTGAATAAAAAGAGGTTTGCATATCCATTGAAGTAAAATATAACTACTTAACTTCTAGTGACCTTTGTGCTATAATAGACAGTGGAAATAAGAGCAATTGGGGCTCAGTTCTGAGAATTAGAGGAAACAGTATAGAATGTATACCAGAGTTCCTCCAAGCAAGGGGACTGAGCAGTTTCTTTTATAAATTTCCAATGCTGATCAAGAGCTACTCCAGGGACCAGAGACATTGCTATGCTAGCATTTCTAGAAACCCTGTATATAGGTTGTGATGGTTCTGTTTGCCTAAGAAAAACTTTGGGTAGAATCACTGCTTACCGTAACTTCAACATTGTCTGATGACATCCATGAAAACAGTGAGGCCTGAGGAATTCTGGGTTATCTCAGAGATAAGGATGCATCATGAACATTCGATGAAGGTGTATTCTTTATTTCATATAAGTGATGCCCATTTGGTCATACTTCTTGGACGAAGAATTGTAAAACATATGAAATTAGATTTTGGACTTTGCTTTCTTAAAAGTGTCATGGTCACTTCAGTGCTCATATTAACATGAGTTAGGTTGGGCAGGACATGAGATGTTAAGGAGACAGATAAACATCTTAAGTTCCAGTGCTTATACCTTTGTTCACATGAGATTCATTTCTTTTTTTTAACTTTTTATGTTCATTTATTGGTGCATTGTAAATTATAATTATACATTTTGATATATGTCAGGGTATGAACATCATACATGCACACATTGCACATTTAGCCCTCCCTCCAATCCCACCCTATTTCCTCCCCCTTCCCTCCCTTTCATGCTCCAGATAGTGATTGAGTCTTATAGGTTTGTGTATGTACATCATGTGCTATAGTGTGTTTCCCTCCACTCCCCGCCCAACTCCCTCAGTTAGGTCACCTTCTTTGTCCATCTAAAGATTTCTTCTTCTTCCTTTCTAAGTCCCTTCTACGTCCCATTCTATCTAGCTCCCACAG
>PVJS01040464.1:0-10283 GCA_004027185.1 Glis glis
AAAAAAAAAAAAAAGGAATTTGATAAGTATCTTTTTGTGTGTGTGTGTGTGGTACCAGGGATGGAACCTAGGGGCAGTCTACCTCTGAGCTCCACCCCCCCAGCCCAATTTTTTATTCTTTATTTTGAAACAGGGTCTCACTAAGTTGCAGAAGGCCTCACTAAGTAGCTGAGGCTGGCTGCGAACCTGTGATCCTCCTGTCTCAACCTCCCAAGTACTGGGATTACCAGTGTGCGCTACCACGCCCGGCTTGATAAATTTCTTTTATGTGGCAGCATTCCAACCCTTCTGGAGTACACTGCTGTGTGGTGTGTGTGTTAGTAAGGATTGAACCCAGGGGCATTCTATCTCTGAGCTACACCCCCAGCTCGATTTTAATTTTTATTTTGAGACAGGGTCTTACTAAGTGGTAGAGGGCCTCACTAAGTTGCTAAGGCTGGCCTGTGATCCACCTGTCTCAGCCTCCCAAGCACTGGGATTACAAGCATGCGCCACCACGCCAGGCTTTCAATGCACATTTTACAAGATTGAAATTGGTGCAAATATGTTATTTGCTTTCTGCAGGTTATAGTGGACGCACTTTGAAGAGTTGGTTCAAACTAAGCCAGCCCCTGGTCTAGAACCACAGCTCCTCGGGCCACCTGCACGCATCCCACCTGAAGAGGGCGCCAGCCCTTCCTCTGAACCTGACAGCCCTGCAGGGAAACTCCTGACCGGCTCCAAGTTCACATGAAGTAAGATAACAAAACAGATGTGCAGAGAGAAGCTAATGAGCTAGAGAAAGAACCCAGTCAGGCGTCGCCTTGTCCCCGATGAATAGCCAGGTCCTCGCCCCAGTCCTTCTAGACACCTGGGTCTCTTTGTTGCTCTTGGGGACCAGAGAATACTTCTGTTAAGCTTATTGACTGGGGTTCTGTCCTCAAAAGGAAGCCATCCCCGACCAAGACAAATCGCTTGGCCTGTGTCAACACAGCCCACATTCTTGTCATTTTTAATGGTTAAGTGGTCATTCCTACATGGTAATGTGTCATGGCTTGTTTGACAATGATGGGTCACTTTCAGCTTTTCATGCTTATTGGTAGAGCTGCAGTGAGCATATGGAGCAGGTAATTTTCCTCCGTAGACAAGGTCAAAGGTGACTGTGGACAAGGTCAAAGGTGACTGGGTCGAGAGCTCTCCTTACATTTTTTTTGCCAGATTCCTCTCCAGCCACAGTGCCACCAGCCCTCGCTGGGCATTTATCTTCCCACAGCCCTGCCCTAGACTGGGTTTTATTTTTATTTACTTTGGTTTGTGAATGGTACCTTGGACTCGTTTAATTGGTATTTTTAAATTGTTAATAAAATTGTATGAGGATTAGACTGGGTAATATATACCAAGACCTGGCACATAGTAAGCTATTATTATTATTCTTGAGTTAAAATTTAGACATTGAGCCAGGCGTGGTGGCACACACCTCTAATCCCAGTACTTGGGAGACTGAGACAGGAGGATCGCAGGTTTGAAATCAGCCTGGGCAATTTAGTGAAACTCTCAGCAACCTAGCAAGACCCTGTTTCAAAACAAAAAATAAAAAGGGCTGGGGGTGTAACTTGGAGGTAGACTGCTCCTGGGTTCAATCCCCAGTACCACACACACAAAATTAGATGTTGGTTTTATATTTTTTTTGTGTGTCTACATTTTGCTGAGAGATTTATATTCATATTTTCTCTCTCTTTCTATCTCTCTTTAAATTTTGAGACAGGGTCTTGCTACATTGCCTAGGCTGGCCTCAAACTTTAGATCCTCCTGCCTCAGTGTCCTGAGTAACTGGGATTACAGGTGTGTCACCGCACCTGGTGAAATTATTTTTATCTGCATGGGAGCTCCTTCTCAGTCTTGGCTGCTGCCTCAGAGCTCAGTTCTCAGGCTCTCTCTCTCTCTCTCTCTCTCTCTCTCTCTCTCTCTTTCTTTTTTGGTACTGGGGATTGAACCCAGGGACACTCTACCTCTGAGCTACACCCCCAGCCCTTTTTATTTTGTATCTTGAAACGGAGTCTTGCTAAGTCGCTGAGGTCCTTGCTAAGTAGCGGGTCTGGCTTTGAGCCTGGTATCCTCCTGTCTCAGCCTCCCAAGTACTGGGGTTACAGGTATGCACCACCATGCCTGGCTCAGACCCTTTTTGAGAGCCATGGATGATATTAACTCAAGGATGGAATGTTTCTCGTTAGGATGCCTAAGGATTAAAAAAAAAGAAAGAAAGCCAAAGTCTGAAAAAGGAAAGCATTACATCGAGATGCTATATTGTTTCCTTAGGAAAAAGATGCTTTTCTTCACCCTCCCCCGACTCCTCCCCCAGCCCTGACCCAGCATCGCCTCTCAACACCTGGGCATTCCCCTTCATACTTCATGTTCAACATCCCTCCAACAAAATTCCCCAAACTTTTCCTACGTATCAGAGGTGGCCCTCTCTCCCACTGCCCTCTCCCCAAAAAGGGAGATGATTTTGCGGTCTCACTGAGCTCATGGTGGGGAAACCTGACATCTATGTTGGTATTTCTCTGACTGCACGTCCCTGCATTGCCCTGCCATGTGCTTATGCAGTCCCATCCCCATGGCAGCCCCGGCATCTCCAGCCTGAGGGATTTATAGGCTGCTGTCAAAACTCCCCTCTCCTCACAGAAGTTGGCACTTACAGCCGTCTCCCTCCTCCCACACAGGCAGAGGCTGGAGTCAGCCACCCGGGAGCACAAGGGACAGGCATGAGTCAACCAAGAGTACAGTTCAGCCAGAAGCTATCCGCAAGCAAAGTCAGATCACACCACCAACCCAAACTGCAGCCCTCTGCTGCTGTCAGCAGTGCCCCCCATCTGCTAAAGTGCCCCCCTGCTGCCTAAACAGCTGTAAAGGGGCCGCTCTTCTTCACTTGCATCAGTGTGAAGATGTTCACAGGCTGCTGGGACTCGGAGCCCAGGCTCTGGATACTGAGAATGGGTCAGCACAGAGCTGCTAGCCAGCACGGCTATTGTAGACCTCACTGGGGGATATATTTTTGTTATTTTTTTGTGTGGCACTGGGGATTGAACCCAGGGACATTCTACCTCCAAGTTACATCCCCAGCCCTATTTTATTTTTATTTTGAAACAGGGTCTCAGTAGGTTGCTGAGAGTCTCACTACTTGCTGAGGCTGTCCTAAAATTGCACTCCTCCTGTCTCAGCCTCCCAAGTACTGGGATTACAAGCGTGCACCACCATGCTCGGTTCATGGGGGATATTTTTTGACCCTTCAATATTATTGATAGCTGGGTGCAGTGGTGCACATACTTGTACTTGGGAGGCTGAAACAGGAAGATCACAGGTTCAAGACCAGCCTCAGCAACTTAGTGAGAGCCTGTTTCAAAATAAAAAAATGAAAAGAGCTGGGGCTATAACTTGGAGGTAGAATGCCTCTGGCTTCAATCCTTAGTACTAAAAAAAGGAAAAAATAAAAAAAGGTCTTAAGGAACAAAGATTACCTGTCACCTGTCACAGCTCTCACACGCTTCGTTTTCTGCATGCCATTTTATTTCTTTCACATTTCCAGCTATTTTCTATACTTAAGATATGATTTCATTTAATAATACATTACAAATGTTTCCCTAAATTTCTATACCATCCTTATAACAATTTTAATGACTACCTAGTTCATTGAGCCAATGTGTATTACAGATAATGTGCCGTTTCCTTATTTGTTGCATACTTTTAAATTTTTGCATATTTAGGTTTTTGCAGGAGAAGTCATTAAGCCGAAGAAAGTGCCAGAAAATGCGCCCCAGGGGGAGGTAAGGGCACCACAGTGAAGGGTCTGAGTGCCGCTTCCATATGAGGGCAATGGTACCTTGGGGATGCGGTTGTCATAAGATGCCCAAAACAAGCCACTCACTGGTTTTTACCAGAGATTAGCCCTGGTTGGTTGGTATAGCAATTCATGCTCCACTCTAAAAAACAAAGCAACAAAACAACCAAAAAAGATCCCGGAAGAGATGCTGAGCATGTGTCGTGTGAAGTACTAGATGAATCGCATGATGCCCTCCCAGACTCCAAAAGTCAGCGCCTGTCAGTCACCAAATGATACAACCTCTCTGGGGTCCCAAGACTGGGATGGCTGCTGCTGGCATTTCTGCTGGAGGTGGGGGTCACGGTGCTGGGGACCGCCTTGGGAAGTTTGAGAACTTCCTGCTCCTTCAGTTCTTTACCCCATAGCGACAGCCACTTGGTCCTGCCCAAGCCTCTGGGATCATCCTACTGCAGGGCAAGGGGGAGGTCCCTGGCCTTCCGTCTGTGATTCTCCACTTTCAGTGTGACAGCAGTCACCACGGGGATGGGGTCCTCACAGTATAAATTCTTAGTCCCCACCCCCAGAGAGGCAGGTCTAGGGTGGGCCTAGAAATGAGCACTGTGACAGGTACACCAGTTGTCCTGATAAGGTGGTCAACCGATGGGACATAGCTGCGGGACTGGTTCGCAGGTCTGTTTCTGGCTGGAACCTCCTCCTAACGCTGGAGCCGGGTCCCATCCGGTGTACTCTGCTCGGTGCTCAGGCAGTGGGGCCGCCTGTGCCTCGACCTTCTCAAATCCTGGCTGGCCCCAACTATGTTTCACAGACCTCCATGACACTCACTGCTCCAATGGGGTCACAGCCTTTGTATTGCAACCATCATCATCCTGCCCAGCTGGCAGGGACTCACCAGGTGGCACCAGGTGGCAGCTGAAGTGGCACTCACCAATCTACACCCTCTCCTACCTTCTAAGCACCCCTTCCCCCAACACCCACTGTGCCTGTGCTGGCCTGCTCGCACCCATTGCTGGGTCGCCCCTGGGTGCTACCTCCAGTCTGCTCCCAAGCTTGTCTTCTGTCCAGCTCCTCTCAGCAGAGCCCATTCCGTCTCGGGAAGAACTGCTCTCCAGTCAGGACCCAAGACTGACAGTCCCGGAGCCAGAGTGGCAGTTTCTGACTCTTCTTCCAGCCTTGGCGTCTCCTGCTCTGTCCCTGGTGTCCTTCACGGGCCACCTCCCAAATCACATCTCCCCGGCTCTCCTGAGCTCCAGCCTGTGCTCCCGTCTAGGGTGTTATGACATCTCTGGGCTTAGGAAGTCCAGGCTGCACAGCCCCGCGGCCTCTCGCTGCTCCCAGTCAGGCACTCTTTGCACTTATCAGCAGGTGAGTGTGAGACTGAGCGTGCAGAGTTAGCGCTACAGTCAAACCCAGTGGGCGTGATATCATTGCCTTGGTATCATTCTGCCACACGGTATTTAACCATGAACGGTAAGCAGTATGCTCTAGTTATAGTGATATTGCTGATGACTCGGATATGTATTTGTAAATTAGATCTGATCTCTGATTTATAAACCAATAAAATATGAAATTGCAATTTATTGTATGTACTTGCAATGGCTTGATTCACCACTAGGAGGCAAAGGGGCAGCATTTTCTCCTTTTCGGTTTGTTTCCTTCCTTTCATCCTTCCATCCTGGGGATTGAACCCAGGAGCATTCTAACTCAGAGCTACACCCAGCTCTTTTTTTTTTTTTTTTTTTTTTTTTGAAACAGGCTCTCATTAAGTTGCTGAGGCTGGTCTCAAACTTGTGATCCTCCTGTCTCAGCCTCCCAAGTTCTGGGATTACAGGTGTGCACCACCATGCCCAGCTTCACCATTTTCTAAGTATTAAAGCCACCTGGGAAGGTGCCAGCAAATTAAGAGGTCCCAGGCCCCTGAAGTCCAAAAGAGGGTGGACGGCAAGGAAGGAAGCCACTTAGCGATCGTCTACTGGGTGCTCGATTCTGAGTCTCATGTCCTATGTTATCCTTTCAGTTCCCCAATTTATAGATGAGGACACTGGGAATCGGGGTTAGAATGACCTGCCAAGATGCCAGAGCTAAGACATGGTGTGGAACAGATTGTGGCAGAGGCTGTCTGACCCCGAAGGTTTTTATTTTTATTTTTTATTTTTGCGGTACTGGGGATTGAACCCAGGGGCATTCTACCTCTGAGCTATACCCCCAGCCCTATTTTTTTTAATTCTTTATTTTGAAACAGGGTCTCACTAATTTGCCGAGGACCTCACTAAGTAGCTGAGGCTGGCCGTGAACCCGGATCCTTCGATCTCAGCCTCCCAAGTACTGGGATTACGAGCGTGCGCCACCACGCCCGGCTTGACCCCAAAGTTTGTACTCTGATGCACACACACCAGCGATGGAAGGTAAGGGTGCCTCATTAACACTTGGCTTTATTTTTACCAGTGGCCGACTAGTACTTACCTGTGCCCAAACCACAGCTGTTGTGTACGTCAAGCTTCACACAGCTCTGTGTGAGCTTGCCAGCACTAAGGGTGTGCTGAAGCCTGGCGTGGCTCCTTTCTTCCCCAAAATTGAAATAACCAAGCGTCCTTCTAGGATCCAGCCTTGAATCCTAAAAAACTCACCCGATCCCCCCTAGCCTAAGGCTCCAGAAATGTCGGTAAGTGCAGCTGCCATGACATCAGCCTGCCCAGCCGGGGCGCCCAGCTCTCCTTGTACCCAGCGTTCACACGGCCAGCACCACCCATTTGAATCAAAATTATATAGATCTATTTTTGTTCATTGATGTATATAATGATATACATCATTAAATGTAAAAATAGTTGGGCGTGGTGGCACACACTTGTAATCCCAGTACTTGGGAGGCTGAGACAGGAGGATCGCAGGTTCGCGACCAGCCTCAGCAACTTTGTGAGGTCCTCCGCAACTTAGTGAGGCCCTGTTTCAAAATAAAAAATAAAATAGGGCTTGGGGTGTAGCTCAGAGGTAGAATGCCCCTGGGTTCACTCCCTAGTACCAAAAAAAAAGTAAAAATATATTACAAACAGCCAGGTGTGGTGGTGCCCTCCTGTAATCCCCATACTTGGGAGTCTGAGACAGGAGGATCACAAGTTTGAGACCAGCCTCAGCAATGCAGTGAGACTCTCAGCAACCTAGTGAGACCTTGTTTCAAAAAAAGGGGGGCGGTAAGGGTGTAGCTCGGAGGTAGAAAGCCCCTGGGTTCAATCCCAGTACCCCCCACACAGACAAACATATATATATTCCAAACAATTGTCATTTTTGGATATATACACAACAGAATTGAAAACAGGATGAACAGGTATTTGTACACTGATGTTCATAGCAATATTATTTACAACCGCCAAAGGGTAGAAGCAACCCCCGCATCTATCTGCTAAAGAATGGTAAACACGATGTGGTACATTTATACAATGGAGTATCATTCTACCTTGAAAAGGAAGGAAATCCTGTCCCACGGATGAACCTTGAAGACATGCTAAATGAAACAAGCCACTCACAGAAAGAACTGCAGTATGAGCTCACTTACATGAGGCACCTGGACTCGACCGTTCCTAAAGCTGGAAGGAAGAACGGTGGTGGCCAGGGGCTGAGGGCGCTATCGTTGAAGGGGTGCAGGGTTTCAGCTGGGGATGATGGCAAAGCTCTGGAGATGAACAGTGGTGATGGTTACATGCCAATCTGAATACACTTAATGCCACAGAACTGTCCCCATGCAAATGGTTAAAATGGCAAACTACATGTGATGTACATTTAACCACAATTTTAAAACATTAAGAAAACAAACCACCGGAACGTCAATGCCAAGCTGTGCGTGCCTCGTCTTTGGAGGCAGCGTGCCTGCTCTGAGCAGTGAATTCAGGAGCTCATCCCGAGCAGAACGGAAGCCCTGGCTCAGCGAATATGGGGCCCACGAAAGGCTGCTCTCTCTGGCATGTCCTTGAGAGCTCCAGAGAGCCGCGTGTCCCAGCCTCCCATTAGACTTGCTGTGTCAGTCCCCAACCTGGATAATCACCGTCATATGCTGCTTCTGCCTGGTGCTGCCAGCGTCGCTGGGGAAGCGCGGGGTGCCAGCTGGCTGCGCTGTGGATCCTGCTCCCGACTCAACAGGGACCTCTGTGTTGCCTGGAAATCCCGTTTCTCTAGCTGAGTCCGTCAGTAGCTCATTTTTCACTGTGACTCTTCCAAATTCTTTCTGTTCTCTTTAAGCTTCCGGTTTTTCAACATCCCCATCATGCCCAGGGCAGAATCTTTCCCTCTTTCCTAACTGCATTAAGGTGTCATCCATCTTATCTCCGGCATTCTTTTTGTTTTGTTTGGAGGGGATGGCCTAGGGCTACGGGGACCATTCACCACCTTCTCCATTCCCTACTTCAACTCGGGGTCAATGATTTTATATATTGAGATTCTTCTTTTTTTCTTGTACTGGGGATTGAATCCCAGTACTTTGGGAGGTGGAGACCGGAGGATCTGGGTTCACGGCCAGCCTCAGCTCTCTCTCTGTCTCTCTCTCCCTGTCTCTCTCTCTCTCTCTCTCTCTCCTTAGTGAGGCCCTCCGCAACTTCGTGAGACCCGGTTTCAAAATAAAGTATAAAAAAAAAAGTAGGGCCGGGGGCGTAGCGCGGAGGTAGAATGCCCCTGTGTTCAATCCCTGGTACCGCAAAATAAATAAATAAATAAATAAATAATTAAAAAAATAAAATAAAAAGCAGTTTCCCAGATGGACACAGTGGTGCACGCCCCTGTAATCCCAGTACTTGGGAGGCTGAGACAGGAGGATCACAGCCTCAAGGGCAGCCTCAGAAACTTAGCAAGACCCTCAGCAACTTAGTGAGACCTTGTTTCAAAATAAAAAATAAAAAAGGGCTGGGATGTAGCTCGGAGATAGAATGCCCCAGGCTTCAATTCTTTATCTATCTATGTATACAAGCATATTCCCTTGACCTTGCCAACCCATGCAGGTCGCCATCCCAACCCTCAGTCTTTACCACCAAAATTAATGAAAAAGTTATCACAGGATGTCCCCACCTTGTGACATGCTCTCGGCTTATTATAGTCTGGCTCCTGCCCCACCCTACGCTCTTCCTGTGGTGACCCTCCCCCCCTCCCACCTTACCCTGCTGGGATCCCACAGGTCCAAGCCTCCAGGGCCCTGTGTCCCCTCTGACTCCCCTCGCTGGTCCACCTTTGGCTTCTCCTTCTGACACCTACCCATCCTTCTCTACGTCTCTCTTCAGTCTTCTTAGACTCGTGTAGTTCCTCCACTGCATCCCTGCCAGTGGCTTGCTCTCAAGTCTAACTCTGACTGCTCTCCCAAACTCTCACCTAAATTTCACCTGCCTGATGGGCATGGCCCCTTGCATTTGATGCTCTGCGTCCTGGGTCCCTGCCTCCTGGGTACCCTAGTCCATCGTCGGCATCACCAGAGCTCTGTCTCCACTTTATTTATTTTTGGTACTGGGGATTGAACCCAGGGGCATTCTACCTCTGAGCCATATCCTCTGCCCTATTTTATTTTGTATTTTGAAACAGGGCCTCACTAAGTTGCCGAGGCTGGCCTCGAACCTGCAATCCTCCTATCTCAGCCTCCCAACTACTGGGATTCCAGGCGTGTACCACCATCCGTGGCTGTCTCCCATTTTAAGTGTAGGACAAGTCAGTCTCTGAATCTCACCGGCGCTGCACCTCACCCTGCTTATTCCTCCTCTTCAGCTGCTGAAGGCCTCACCAGTCCAGCTCTTGTCCCTTCTTCCTTGCCTGCTTCCTTCCGTCATGTCCTCCCTGTGCTAAAGCACAGCCAGGCAGCCATTCAAGGTGTGTCCCCTCCCACCTCCAACTTTCCTCTCTCACCAAACCGTTCACTGTGCGTTGCTTTCTGGCCCCCCTCGGCTGATCCCTCACCCTGCCTGAGTGCTCCACGAGCTGTCCCACCTTTGCTTTTTGGCTAACTCTGATTACTCAGCCTGAAACGCCTTCCCCTTCTCCATCTGTGGCTGACAAAACCCATCCTCCAAGACCTGGTACGAGTGATCCTGCCAGCTGGATGCAATCTTTCTCTTCCTCACTTTGTTGCTCTGGTTTCCTGCCCTTCAAATGTTCTGCCTTGTAGCACGGTCTTCTCTGTCCTTCTGTCCCCCCTTCTCCCCTGCTCGACCCACACTGAGTTGCCAGCTCCTTGCAACAACAACCATCTTCCTCTCCTTTCTATCCTCCGCAGTGTCTGACACAAAGTGCACGCTCAGGAAAGCCTCTGGGTTGGGCACAGTGGCGCATGCCTGCAATCCCAGATACTAGGGAGGCAGAGCTCGAGGATTGCAGGTTTGAGGCCAGCCTCGGCAATTTAGCGAGACCCTGTCTCAAAATAAAAAATAACAAAGAGTTGAGGATGTAGCTCAGAAGTAGAACACCCCTGGGTTTAATTCCCAGCACAAGAAAAGAAGAAAGAGAG
>PVJS01040465.1:0-18428 GCA_004027185.1 Glis glis
TCACCAAGTTGCAGAGGGCCTCACTAAGTAGCTGAGGCTGGCCGCAAACCCGGATCCTCTGGTCTCAGCCTCCCAAGTACTGGGATTACAAGCATGCGCCACCATGCCCTGCTGAACCTGGGGCATTCTACCTCTGAGCTACACCCCCAGCCCTTCTTATTTTTTATTTTGAAACAGGGTCTCGCTAAGTTGCTGAGGCTGGCCTTAAACCTTCAATCCTCCTGTTTCAGCCTCCCAATCATTAATTTTTACAATAATATTATAACCTTGTTAAGGCTAGTACTTATTATCCCTATTTTGTGTGAAAGAAAACAGGGGTCTAGAGATACTGAGTAATTTGCCAGCAACTGTCTGGTTGGCAAATCTGTAGCATGAATTTAGGGTCTTTCAAATCCAGGTCCTCCGTCTAAGCTTCCGTTAATGCTCTTCTCTTCTATTATATTATAATGTCTATTAAAATGACCTACTTTATCCCAGTTTAATCAAAATTATTTCCTTTAGTCAGTATGATTCTCTTTTTCCACAAGTAGAAAACATAGAAGACCTGTGAGAGAAGCACACCCGTGGCCTACATTTCAGAAAACAATTTCTCACGTGGAACTTTACATTGGGGTATTGAAGGATATAGTATGTGAAGTCCTCAACTATATCAGTGTTGTGAATAATTTATCAGGCTTTGTAAGTTATAAGTTGCTTTAGGCCCTCGATTAAATCTAAGGAATTACCACTGAAGTGAAACTCAATAAAAATGAATCCAAAGGGGAGTGAAGGCAATATTATCCAAGAAAACAGCCTTCTACTGACACTTGGTTTAAAGATGAGACATAAGACATGCTTGAGAATACAGCTATCATAGCCCAGTGATATTTGTAGTTCAGACTCCTTTGACTGTAAGGGACAGAAATTAAACTCAGATAGCTTAGGGGGAAAGGGCATCTTTGGTTTACGTAGTCAAGCTGTAAAGGACCGGAGCATCTGGAACTGAGGTAGTGACCTGAGGACTCAATTTCTCTGTTTTTTTCTTTTTTTGGTCTTTCCATCTCCCCACATGTTGGCCTCACTCTCTGAAATGGATATATTTTTTTTTTCTCCCAAGGGGACACAGCTACAAACATCCTTAAAGCTTGTGTTCTCAAATGCTTCCTTCTGGGAGAAGAGAGAACTCCAGGTAAGACTCAGGTACTGGGGATTGAACCCAGGGGCATTCTACCTCCGAGCTACACCCGCAGGCCTATTTTTTATTCTTACCCCAGGTAAAACTTCTGTGATGTGCCTGCCTCTAAGACAAACCACTGAGGGCATTCCACTGACGCTGCTCTCCAGGCCAGGCCAGGTGCTCACCCCGACCACGAAGTAAGCTGGGGCAGGAGCATTACACAAAATGATGGCAATTCCTATTTGAATCACAGGGTTTCTGATGGGGGTGGTGGTGAGAAGTTTCCCTTTTCTTCCAAATGGAAGGAGTAAAACGCAAAGGATATCAGATGTCCTACCACTAAGTCTTCGCAGTCTCGAATGCTTTTCTTGTGTCTATGTTCACATGGAACAACTGTGCTACTTGCCCCTTTTCTAGTTTTGCTTTCCTTAATTTAGCAACACTTATTTATTTATTAATTTATTCCTTTTGCCACTCCCCAGAAGATCTAGAGCACACTAGAGACAGATTATCCTCAGAAAACAATAAATCCTAACATAGAAGCTAGTTTATTTTAGAAGTTAAAACAATAAGCGTAAGGTTCGGGACAACCTCAGCAACTTAATGAGACCCTGTATCAAAATAAAAAACAAAATCGGGCTGATGGTGTAGCTCAGAGGTAGAACACCCCTGGAATCAATCCCCAGCACCACAGTCAAAAACAAAAACAAAAAAATAAACTCCACAGTGAGACTTCAAATTCTAGATGATCACCTGCCAGCAATCTGACCTTGCCCAAGTTCGTTAACCTCTAGGTACTTAATTATCTCATCTATGACATGGAAAAAATAGGTAGAGTGTTGTTGTGAGGATAATTTGAGATTATTCCATAAAGTAGTTAGAACAATGACACAAAGTCAATCCTCAGTAAATACTACTATTTTTATTAAACAACAAAAGTTAAAGCTCCAACTTCTCCCTTGGGGCAGAATTTGACATCAATGGATGAAGGCTTTTTTTTCATTGATGCCAGACTTTCTGGCTCATGACATCTACGTGGCATTCTGAGATGTTGCAATCTTAAAGAAAATCATTGCTGTATGCTTAAATCTGCACCTGAAGGACTGTTAGGTAGTTAAAAAATTACAAAGTTAAGTCCGGCATGGCAGTGTACGCTTGTAATACCAGTACTTAGGAGGCTGAGACCGGAGGATTGCAGGTTCGTGGCCAGCCTCAGCTACTTAATGAGGCCCTCTGCAACTTAGTGAGACCCTGTTTCAAAATAAAGAATAAAAAATAGGGCTGGGGGTGTAGCTCGGAGGTAGAATGCCTCTGGGTTCAATCCCCAGTACTGAAAAAAAAATTATAAATTTAAGTTGGGCATGGTGGCACATGCCTGAAGTCCCAGTATTTGGGAGGCTGAGATAGGAGGACCTCAGGTTCGTGGCCAGCCTCAGCAACTTAGTGTAGCCCTCTGCAACTTAGTGAGACCCTGTTGCAAAATAAAATAGTGCTGGGGGTGTAGCTCAGAGATAGAACACTCTTGAGTTCTATCCCCAGTACCACACAAAAAAAATTAATAAAAACTTATATTAAAGTTAAGAGAGACAGAAGAGATACTCCAACCCCATTTTTGCTCTGGCAAAAAATAAAGGTTATATATGGGTTGACTACATGCAAATACATTGTTTGTCAATTTTTCATCTTCTGAAAAAAATACTCTTTCCCTTACTGACTGCCTCTGGGAATCACTGTGTATGTAGGTGTGCTCAAAGTGGTCAACAAGACTCTTTGGCCTCTGGCCTAGCTTCCTCTTTGTAAAATAAATGTGCACTATCAGTAATCAACTTCAAATATAGTTTTGATCCTGTCATTAAATTCAAAATCCAATAATTAGTTTAAATTGCACATGTCATAAAAAATGGCTTCCCATGAACTTTAATAAATGTCAATGATTAGTCAGTATTAGTACCTTCTGCCTTCTTTTCCTGGTGTATCTAAATTCTCCTATTCTGCCAGATAGACATATTTGCTTCTTTTACTATTGCTTCTATTTCCATTGTACTTCTACAGGAGGTAATGATAGATAATGATACACACACACACACACACACACAAAAACATATAGATAGATTTAGATATAGATGCACACACACACATATATATGTATATATACATATATATCCAAACACTATCCTAAGCACTTTACATACAGCATCTCATCCAAATCTCACTACAACACCAAAAAGTAAGTATTATTTCTCCATTTTATGGAGGTTGAGAGAGGTTAAGTAATTTCTCAAAAGTTATAGTTAGCTGGCTGTGGTGGCACACACATACCAGTACTTGGGAGGCTGAGACCAGAGGATCCAGGTTTGAGGCCAGCCTCAGCTACTTAGTAAGGCCCTCCGCAACTTAGTGAGACCCTATTTCAAAATAAAGAAAAAAAATAGGGCTGGGGGCTGTAGCTTAGAAGTAGAATGCCCCTGGGTTCAATCCCCAGTATAAAAAAAATCTGCCTATAACTTTTGACTCCCCCCAAACCTAACTGCTAATAGCCTGCAATTGACTGGAAACCCTACTGATAAACATAAACAGTTGATTAACACTTATTTTCTGTCATCTGTATTATATACAATGAAAACTTCTCAGGGACCAGCCGAAACACTTGCTACCGCACCACAAGCAAGGACTAGAGAGCTGACCTGCGACCATGGAGATGACCAGCGTCACGGGGAGTTTTAAGAAGACACTCGGAATGCTCAACCTCACCGCAATAAGGACAGGAGGTGTCTGCAGAATTACTACAATAGTACAGTGTGTACTACAGTTAATTTTATGCAGTTATGACTTATTACTGCATTTTTATATTTGTTTACATTTCTCTTGACTGCAAATGGTGTCTTGTAAAGTCTGAGTGTGTGCAAGTTTTGATATATTTGAACTTCTGGTAGTAAATGATAAAAGAGACTATTATATAGAAATATTTCTTTCATTCATGGCATACCTTTTTCTAAAAAAAGAATTATTTTTGGTACTGAGGATAGAACCTAGGGGTATTCTACCTCTGGCCTATACCTCCAGCCCTTTTTATTTATTTTACTTTGAAATAGGGTCTCGCTAAATTGCTGAGGGCATCACTAAGTTGCTGAGGTTGGCTTTGAACCTGGGATCCTCCTGTCTCAGTTTCCCAAGTACTGGGATTACAGGCATGTGCTACCACGTCAAGCTTCTTTTTCTCAAATCTTTATATTTCTAGGCTATGCAGTTTGTATGAGGACTTTTTCAAATTGTCACAAGTCTCAAGAAAAGAAAGAAATCCATGTGAGTCCACCAGCAGTTCAGACCCATGTTGTTGAAGGGTCAACTGTAGATGCAACAGAATTGACCTAAATGTGAAGTCCTACAGAGAAGTTCCAGAAAATCAATTGAACATTAATAAGATAGGAAAGACTCCAACTTAACCACACAAAATACTTTTTAAAAGTGCCCTGATCATTTTATCTGACGGAAAGGTCAATTTAAGTCAATAATGTAACTAAGATCGTAAGAAAGTCAATAAAAATGTTGACTACTTTAATAGCATATTGCTTAGGTCAATAAAGTCAACAAACATAAAACTCTATTGTGCCATGCAGAATTATGACTAATTCTAGGCACTCTACTTTGAGGACACTGACAAATTTAAAATGCATAGAAAGAGTAAGGAGTCTAGCAACACTGTCAAATGAGTAATTATTCAGCCAACCAGGGACTTGGTCCAGGGAAGAGAAGATTGGGGACAAAAGGATACACAGCAGATGTTTAATAAGTATCTTCAAACTTTTGAAGAGGAGGGAGACTTTGTATTGTTTTATAGAACAGGAGAAAAAAGTCTGATAGGCATAAATTATAGCATAGTGGGTATCAGCCCATGATGGAGACCAACCTATTCAGTTGCCCAAAGGTGAGAGCGATGCCACACAGAATAATGAGGTCTGTTTGTTTTCACACTACATGTAAAAGAAAAGTCAGGATTTAACAGAGATAATTGAAAACCACCAGCATACTTCCATATACAAAGAAATTAAACTAAATGATTCCTATTTTCTAATTTTAAGAAAGGAAAAAATTTTTCTTTCTTACCCAATTATATCTCCCCATGATGAATTCTATTAAGAATATTACACCTATTCTTCATTCTTATAGAATGTCTTTTCCTTCCATCAATATTTTGTGGAATAGTAGTATTTCTGTAAAACAATTCTAGCTATGTTTATCTGAATTTGTCCACTATAATTACTTCTTAATTTTAATCTATTTCACCAAGTCTTTGTTTTATAATTTCAACTCCAGGCTGTATTTCTCATTCAAACTGTAATTAGCTGCACATGTTTCTATAACATGTATTGAAACAGATTTGCGAATGAGTATTACCATGTAAACTTTCAAGTTTTAGCCAACTACTGATTTCTAATATTAATATTTTTATGTATTTGCATTTATTACTTCTAAATTATTAGATGGTAAATTTGTGGGGAGCATGCATTTCACTTTAACATAAGTCCAACAATTTATTAAAAGTATTTTATTCATCTTTAAAATTTCTTATAAATAAAAGCCATTAATGTATACTTCAATGAAACATGCCAAGATAATCCCCAATTTTTTTATATTTTTTTGCTGCGATATAATTACCCATCACAGTGAGGTTCAAAGTGATAATCCCAAATTTTCAGAAGCTATTTACACTTGGAAGGTATTCTGTCTGGTTTGTTTTGCCAGTTTAACAGAAAATAATACTCTTGAAAGTTCCCCCACACAATTTTTCTTACAAATTCTTCTATACTTTGAAGTTACAATATGTAATGGGTGAAAAGTTTGCACGGTAAGAAGTTAGTTGTTAATGAACCACATCTTGTTCATGGAAAACATAGAGCTGAGCCATTTGGGGCACTTCTGAAAGTTGGAAGTTAATGTTTAAAATTACTGAAGGGAAGGTGGAGCTTTCTTCCAAAGCCATAAAAAGGAATAATTGCGATGACACACCACAGTGTGCATTTTATCCTGCTGAATGATGGCAGCTTCACATTTGGCTCCATGCCTCAGAGGCCCAGCACACCCGGGGAGCGTTGTAAAAGCTGCCTAACGCACACCCTGGCGTGTGTGCCTACTTTTACAGCAAGCAATAATTTTAAAGGAACATACAGTACCTACTAGGAAGAGTTTTCAGATGACAAGATAAAAATCCCTAGGAATACAAACCTTTTGTTTCATATTTCTACTAATAAGTAAATAATTAACCCTGATTCAAAGTGCTTAAACAGATAGTGATTATGGACGATTTTAACTTCTGTATTGAAATGCTCAGGCTCTAAATATTAAGTGATGATGGTAAAATCATAAAGATTTGAGTATCCAGTATCTGGATGAATAAGCTTATGAACTTGAAAATGAACTTGAAATTATTTTCAGTCTAGAGGCAGCAGATTGCCTCATGTGCTATCACATTTTTCAAAGAAGAATAAGTTGCTTTGTTTTGGAAATATAATGTTAGACCAACTGCTGGAGAATTGCTAGAATTTCTTAGAGTTAATATTTTTCCAAATTAAGATGCTGGGAACATGTTGAAATCCATAAATTATACTGAAGTAAATGATCCTTTAAATACTGGTGGTAATTTTAGACTTTGATTTGACTTCCTATAGAAAGGACCAGAAATCTGATTATATTGGACAATTTTTAATTCTTTAGCATCCAAGTGGATCATCTCCAACATTTTTGAGGATCAACCATCAAGGACTGATCCAGGTTTGCTACAGACTTCAGTTCACATAATCTGGTAGGGTCAGGGGTTGCCTCTTTAAAAATATAAATACATGGTGCCGCTTGTAATCCCAGTACATGGGAGGATGAGACAGGAGGATCGCAGGATCGAAGCTAGCCTCAGCAACTTAGTGAGACCCTGTTTCAAATCATCATCATCATCATCATCATCATCATAATCATCATCATCATCATGGGAGGGCTGGGGGTGTAGCTCAGAGGTAGAATGCCCCTGGGTTCAATCCCTAGTACCACAAAATGAATGAATGAATGAATGAATGAATGATTGAATACATACATACAAAATTAGATATGAAAATGAAACAGATGGTCCCTACTTAAGACCGTTGAACTTAGAATTCTTCAACTTAACAATGGTGCAAAAACAATATGCATTTAGTAGAAACCACACTTTGCATTTTGAGTTTTGAGCAAAATGCACTGGGATACTGTCTTCTGATGCTGAGCCATATCTGAGCCACAGTTCCCAGGATCATGAAGACAAACAATCCAACAGATCCCTGCACTGTACTGTGTTAGGTATGATGTTCGATAGGTTAGGTATATTTAGTGCATTTTTGGCTTAAGATATTTTCAATTTATGATGGGGCTTATCAGGATATAACACCATAGTAAGTCAAGGAGCATCTGTAATTAGAATGAGATATATGATATATGATATATATATATATATCACAATGAATATATATATATCATTATATATATATATATATATATATATATATATCACAATGAATTACTAGGGACTTGGAGGTCTGGCCTGTGGTTTTCTAAGATGGCCTTAGGCAACTTTTCAGAAAAACTTACAAAGAAATGCCTCTTGATTGCAGCCTCGCTTCTGCTCTTCCCCTGGAAGTCTCTATAACTCCCAGTACCTACCGTTCAAGTGAGGGGCCCTGAAGCTTAGCTTTATTAATTTCATGGCAAACTTTTACCTCTGCTGTCTATTTATTATATGAGTTGAGAAAGAGTAGTAAAAGAAGTATTGTTGCTGACCTGCCCCCTTCAGAGTTAGGGTTTCTAGGTTGAATTTAAGAATGTGGGCAAGAGCTGGATCAAGGCTTAGTGACCACTCTCGGAAGGAAATTATTAGACTGTTTCATTTTGCAATCTTGGCTATACCTACAGACATGGAAGCAATCTACCTTTCCAAGGGCTCTGACTCCGAAGAGAAATGGGAGCTAGGAATCTTGGAAGGATTTTTCCTTAGCAATCCACAACATACACATTCATGCATAACTTCATAATTGTAACAGCAACACAATACTCCTAAGTGGTTTGTAATTATTATTATTTTTTTTTTTGCGGTACCGGGAATTGAACCCAGGGGCATTCTACCTCCGAGCTACACCCCCGGCCCTATTTTTTATATGTTATTTTGAAATCGGGTCTCACGAAGTTGCAGAGGCCTCACTAAGTAGCTGAGGCTGGCCGCGAACCTGGATCCTCTGGTCTCTGCCTCCCAAGTACTGGGATTACAAGCGTGCGCCACCACGCCCGGCTAGTGGTTTGTAATTCTTGTCAGTGAATCCTCTAAGAAACTAGATGCCATTTTGATGAAATAGACATATTAAGAAGGGATTAGCCAGGCGTGGTGGCCCACGCTTGTAATCCCAGTACTTTGGGAGGCGGAGACCACAGGATCCGGTTCCTGGCCAGCCTCAGCTCTCTCTCTCTCTCTCTCTCTCTCTTTCTCTCTCTCTCTCTCTCTCTCTCTCTCTCCCTGTCTCTCTCTCTCTCTCTCTCTCTCTCTACTTAGTGAGGCCCTCCACAACTTTGTGAGACCCGGTTTCAAAATAAAGTATAAAAAATAGGGCCGGGGGTGTAGCGCGGAGGTAGAACGCCCCTGGGTTCAATCCCCGGTACCGCAAAAAAAAAGAAGGGATTAAATGTTTGTGAGGATTTTAGTAAAGTAAGGCAAATGCCCAGGCTTAGAACTTCCCCTACAGCGTCAGAGGGCTTAGCTGTACTGCTAGGCCTGTGATGTCTCTTGAATCCTAAACTTAAATTAGAAGACTAGCATTTTTGCCCATGAGTCACTGGTCAAGGCAAGTCATGGGGCTGAGGCCAACGTGGATTAGGGGTACTGTTTGTCTCTGGAGGAGGGAAGTGGGCGGGAGTGGATATTTCCTGAACTTTAGCTGGTCTTTCACTGCACCACTATCTACCCATCTTCCTGGACTCCTTTTCCTTCCTCATACCCACCAACGAGTGGGAAATGCATTGCTAGCAGCCGTGCTTCTCTCTCCAGACTCATTGGTTGCCTTTATCCTCTAAGTCAAACTGATTTGTTCCCTGTGCTCTCCTGTGCTCAGTTTCCTAAAACTGCCCCAGAAGCAAGAATAGAGCCTCTACCCTCAGAACCCTGCAAATGTACTGGGGGTTCTGGCCCCCCCACCTCTGATGAGCATCCCACAGTGCTGAACTCTTCCATCACGCCATGGCCACAGTCTTAGTTTGTGTTACCTGAGAATTCTTTATATACTTGGCCCTGCACAGAGCATTTAACTTATATTTGACATATATTCTCCCCATTTAATCCTTACAACCACCTTAGGAAGTAGGTACTATTAATTCTCTCCATTTTTTTGATGGGGAAATTAAGATTAAGATAATATCTTCCCTAAAGTCATAGTGACAATTTGTGGAGGAGACCCAATCAGGTTTTTCTGACTCCAGAATTCTCTCTTCTAAACATTAAGTCCTATGTTGCTTTTCCTATTATTGCTTTTTCATATCCAGCACTGTTTATTATTTGGTTAAGTGGATCTGATTAGTTGACATTTCAGTCTAAACTCACTAAATGAGCATACAAACTTCTATTTGCTTCAATATTTTTCAGAAATTACTAGTGTGATCACTTTTTCTTCATAATAGTTTAGGTAACTTTTTATACTAAATATTCCATATCAGACTTTTCTGATTATAAATGTTTTCTGTAAACCAAATTTACTTGAGAATGATCAATATTTCCCTCAAAATAAATGACAATGCCATTGTAAAATATATATCTGCAATATCTTTCAATCTTTTACATCAAAAGTAGAAAAGAATGCATAGGGATTAAGTTAATATTGGATATTTTCAGTTATTTATCACTGAAATTTGGTTTGAGTGGTTTATTTTGTCAATAAAAACAGCTAGGAAAGTGTTGATCAATACGTTGCTAAATACATAAAAAGAGAGAGAGGAAGAGAAAGAGAAAACCTTATTTTATTTTACTTTCTATTTCAAATGAATAACTCTTTATAAGGAAAATAACCATTTAGTGAATTTTTATAAGAAAACATGGAACATTATTAAAGAATTTTCTGTTTTCTCTCAGATGTACACCAACAATTAAATTAGAGAATTTAATAGTTGGAAAACATAATGTTAGCTATGTACTCTTCACTCAATTTTGCCACAAATATAAAACTTCTGTGAAAATAATATATTATTTTTATATATACAAAATTTTAGAAAATTGTTAATTTTTAACATACAGTTCAGTTGATTATTAGGTTATCTCAAAGTCAGGCAATTTGGTTTAGCTCAATTTTTTTCATTCCTATCTGTCTGCATGTTAAATCTCTCAGGGAGCATTAAACATGTGGGTTCCACAACTCATGAATATGTTAAACACAACTGAATTTTTTTAAAAAATGTGGATACTTCCCCAATCATTCCAGGAAGGGTCAACTCACCAAGTGATTCTCATGTCCAGCTAGGACATAGATCGACGGTTTTAGCTTTTCTTATTTAGTTTCAATAAATCTTATCTATTAGCCAGACATGGTAGAGCATGCCTATAATCCCAGTACTTGGGAGGCTGAGACAAGAACATTGAAGGTTCAAGACCACCCTTAGCAACTTAGCGAGACCCTCAGCAACTTAGCAAGACCCTGTTTCAAAATAAAAAAATAAAAGGGGCTGTGGGGGGGGGGTAGGGGCAGGTGTAGCTCCAATGTAGAATGCCCTGGGTTCAATACCCAGTACCAAAAAAAAATTCTTATCTATTGTTAGCATTCATCATTTTTAGGACTTATTCTGGCAAACAAAGTGTTTAAAAACAAAGTGATCTTAATCTTCCAACTAGGTTTAAGTTGATTATAAGTTTGCCATGTCGAGGATATAAGGATAAAATCCTTTAGAAATAATAGAAAGCAAACTGGTTGGTTTTAATTAGCTTCATTGCTAGTTAAAAGATAGAGGACTTCTGCTCATTTCAGAATGGAAGGAAAGACAAAAGTTCCGGCAGAATTAGACCCAGAGCTAAAGAGCTCTTCTGGAGATGGGCGAGTGGCCGTGGTGGTTTCTCACTGCTGTGGTGAAGATGAGTGGGATTTACCAGGAGGATTGGACCCAGGGACATTCTACCACTGAGCTACTCTTCCAGCCCCTACTTTAAAAATTTTTTTAAAAATAGGGTCTCATTAAGTTGCTGAGGGTCTTATTAAGCTGTGGAGGCTGGTCTTGAACCTGCAATCCTCCTGTTTCAGCATCCCAAGTACAGGGATTACAGGCATGTGCTACCATATCCGTCTTATTTATTTATTTATTTATTTATTTATTTATTTATTGGCACTGGGGATTGAACCCAAGGACATTCTACCTCCAAGCCACACCCCCAGGCCTATTTTTTGTTCTTTATTTTGAAACCGGGTCTCACTAAGTTACGGAGGGCCTCACTAAGTAGCTGAGGCTGAAGGTGAACCCAGATCCTCCTGTCTCAGCCTCCCAAGTACTGGGATTGCAATTGTGCGCCACCACGCCCGGCTTATTATTATTATTTTTAATATGGAAGTAAATGCCCTTCAGTTTATTAGGGTTGGGATTTAGGATTCGAGAGTTTCTCAAATGAAAACACCCTTAAGGAGAACTACCCAGCTTCTACTTTGTAATCATCAGGATCTGCCTTCTTTTTGAAAACTGTCTCTGTTACTTCCTTACTGACCACTGTTTCTCCACCTCCAGCCTGCAGTCATGTGTGCTGTCTCCCTTCACCTCCCTCTCTGCTCCTCAGATGTCTCTTCTGTGCCTTCTGACCCACAGGGTCTCACTAAGTTGCAGAGGGCCTCACTAAGTTGCTGAGGCTGGTACGAACCTGCGATCCTCCTGTCTCATCCTCCCAAGTACTGGGATTATAAACGGGTGCGCCCAGCTCGGGGAAGTCTTTAAGAAGATTCTCAGGCCATGTTGCAGAAGCCAGCATGATCAGACTGGACTAGGAAATTCTAGAACAATGGAAGTAGAAGACTTCAATTTTGAAGGGAACTTGTACTTAAGTTCTTGAAGGTGGGATAATAGATAAAGAGAGAACCTGTTTCTAAATTAAATAGGGGGGCAGAGAGAATTTTTCTTATTGGTGAAGAGCACATTTCACAGAAGAAAATATGGATGTAGGGAAGTGGGTTACTATCTATAATTTCAGAAAAATCAGCACATTCAAACTCTACAGAAATTCAACCAAAAGTTTCTTTATAATTTTTTACATCTAAACATAACACAAAAAGATAGTTTGAAAGCCATGTAAAAATTAGGATGCTTGCAGAAACCATGACTAGGTGTAATGTATCAAATATAAATATTAAAAGGAGGGCAACAAATACATTTGGAATGAGTATGTTATTACAAATTTTACTTTTCAAGTTCTCCATCCTCGACACCTTCTTTGCATAGACAAATTCTTTTTCCTTCAGACACTACAATGAGGCAGTTTTATCTTTACACTTTTTATGATGATTTTAAAAACTGTTTAGATTTCATTCCACGTTAGAGCCACATCCTTGAGAACACCTGCCCTTGCTGTTAACCGATTATTATTAAGCAAGAGCAAATGTCATGAAGTCAGTTACAATAAAGTGTAAATAAAAAAGTTTATGGCAGGGTGTGTACAGCAAAAAAATTGAAATTAATCACCCAGGCAAAGCAATGACAGATCCAAAGGTCACTGTTTTGTTCACTTAAATACTTTATTAGACACCTTGATCAAAAATTGTATTCATGTTTTGAAATCTTCAGCCTGTTGGTGCCATCACTGATGAACTTTTGTGTAAATTCTAGTGAAACAATCGCTTTCTCAGAATACAATGTGTTTGCTAATATAACAAACTTCTTTCCATGAAGAGCCCGAGTAGTATGTATTGACACAGACATAATAATTTCTCAAGATACTGTGCTTCTTTTGCAGTTGGAACTTATCCCAAGGACATGGAGAACTCAGTTTTCTGTACTCATCATGAACAGTGCACTTGAGAACCAGACTTATGCTAAGACTTTAGCACAAGGAGTAGGATTATCATTCAGGTGGCCTCTTTTGCTTAACATTTTCTGTACCCTATCTCACATGGACTGTTTTCTCTGAGAACTCAGGAGACAACTTGGGATTGGAGGAAGGGTGCTATTCAGCTTCATTTGAACAGTTGTTTATTCAATGTTTATTGTGGGCCAGGCAGTATGCTACGTGCTGTGTAGCACAAACACGAATGATATATTTCTTGCCATTGGCAGTATCAACGGGTGGCTGGAGGGGGTTAGATCCATCATAATCTTTACTATTCACAGGCATCTATCTCAAATAAGCGCACAATGTAAGTGAAAGCACAGGCCCTAATCTTTCAAAGTACCTTCTGGACATATAATCCTATTCGGAACATTCCACCACCACTTCATACCACTAACAAGATGGCCACCTCTGCCTATTCTAACTTGGCTTTGGCTTTTGTATTCAAGAAACGTAGAGTCTGGTAAGGGAGAAAAAGTGAGTAAACACACACACACACACACACACACACACACACACACACCTCAAATCCTTTAATATAAAGGAATATACAGTAATTCTCACCTTTCTTGTTTCCTAACCATTAACTGGGAGTTTTTCTTCTGAACCTCCTCTTTGTTCTCCACATCCTTGGATCATGGGATTCTTGGCAAGATCTATTTTCTTGAGAGTTTGTGTGTTAAATAATAATGGCATATGGTCTAGGCAATTTATTATTATACCCTAGGATCTTCAGTTGTATGTTAAAAATTACCCAGTTCTATCTCTATCTTAAAAGACATGATTTTCTAGACTTTGACTCAACTCTTTGTCTTTTCTCATTGGGTCTTAGATACACCAGTTCTCATCAAATGTGACTTAGCACTTCTCCTTAGGACCCATGGTCCGTCCATTCTGAACTACCAGTAGAGTTGACTTCCATCTTCCTTCATTTATCTTCTCTCGTGGCAATTTTATTTCTCTATAACCATAAGTGCTGTTTTGTTTTAAATAATTTTTAATTTTATTTTTTAAATTAACAAACAGTAATATTAACTGAAAAATGGGGGATGGGGTGCATTTCTACGATTCTTAACACATTGATGAGTTCATATAACCATGACCAGAATTAAGATACAAAACAATTTCATCATTAATTTTAATAGTGTTTTTATTGCTGGGTTTTAAGCATTTCTTATGTATTCCGTATAAACATATTTTGTTGGATATGTGATTTGCAGTCTTCCAGCTTTTAATTTGTCATTTCATTCTTTTAACAGTGTCTTTGGCAGGGAAAATATTTTAAATTTTAATTAATTCCAATTTTTCAATTTTTTTCCTTTTATGAATCATGATTGTGGTCTTGATTCTAAGAATTCTTTGCCTAGCATAGGTCACAATTATTTCCTCCTATGTTTTCTTCTAAAAGTTTCTTAGTTTTATGTGTTACATTTAGATCTACAATTGGTCTTGGGTTAATTTTCCTAAAAGATATAAAGATTAGTTTGAGGTTCATTTGTGTGGGGGTGGGGGGGTACTGGGAATTGAGCCCAGGGGCATTCTACCTCTGAGTTCACCTCCATTGTTATTTTATTTTGTTTTATTTTTGAAACAGAGTCTCACTAAGTTGCGGACAGTCTTGCTACATTGCTGAGGCTGTCCTTGAACCTGTGATCCTCCTATGTCAGCCTCCCAAGTACTGGGATTAGAGGCTTACGCCACCACACCCGGCTGAGGTTCATTTTCTTTTTTCTTTTTTTTTTTTCAGAAAAAGGCAAAGGTTTGATTAATTTAAGAAAGGCGGGGATACAGGTTGGGGGTCATCTCAAGAAAGGGAGAGCGAGTCTTCCTGCGTGCGTCCATCCATCCAGGCAAGCAAGAGAGCGTCCGCTTTCGCAGTTCTTTTATAGCAGGGGGCAGGTAGGGTCGCACAGTAGAGGGCAGGACTTCCTCTTAGTCCTCAGTTTCCCTGGCAACAGATAGGCAGTGGGGTCTGACCTTTGTCCTCTTCACCCACCCTACTTACATTAAGCATCTCAGGTGTGGAGAGGAGCCATTGTGATTAAGGGTGTGGACTCATTAAGGCTTCTGAATGTCCAGTTTTTCCAACAGGATTTGTTGAAAAGGCCATCTTTCTCAGTTAGTTAATTCTGTATCTTTGTCAAAGTCAATTGACTTTAACTGTGTGGGTCCATTTCTGTATACTCTAATTTGTTTCACTGATAAATGTGGCTACCCTTTTGCCAAAACCTCTATTTGTTGATTAATGTAGCTTTATAACAATTCTTAAAGTTGAGAAAGTATAACTCTTCTCATTTTGTTCTTCTGTTAAAATTATTTTGGCTATTCTAGTTCTCATTCTTATGCCTATAAATTTTGAAATCAGTTGTCTATATCTATAAATATTCTTGCTTGTATTTTGATTGGTATTGTGTTAAATCAATTTGAGTTAAAGTGACATGTCAATATACTGTTTTTGAATTCGTGAACAGGGTATGTCTCTGTTTATTGTTTATTCAGGTTTCCTTTGAGTTCTTTTTTTTTTTTGCGGTACTGGGGATTGAACCCAGGGGCATTCCACCTCTGAGCTGCACCCTCAGCCCTATTTTTTATTCTTTATTTGCAAACAGGGTCTCACTAAGTTGCGGAGGGCCTCACTAAGTAGCTGATACTTCCCCGAACCTGCAATCCTCCCGTCTTAGCCTCCCAAGTACTGGGATTACAAGCGCGTGCCACCACACCCAACTCTTTGAGTTCTTTTTATTTATTTATTTATTTTTTTGCGGTACTGGGGATTGGACTCAGGGGCATTCTACCTCCGACCTACACCTCCAGCCCTATTTTTTATTCTTTATTTTGAAACAGGGTCTCACTAAGTTGCGGAGGGCCTCACTAAGTAGCTGAGGCTGGCTGCGATCCTGGGATCCTCTCATCTCAGCCTCCCAAGTACTGGGATTACAAGCGTGTGCCACCACACCCGACTCTTTGAGTTCTTTAATCAGTATTTTGTAGCTGTTAGGTTTATTCCTAAATATTTTTATTCTTGAATCATTATAAATGCTATTTTTTAAAACTTGGGTTTCTTTTTTTCTGGTTTTCAACAAAACTTGGGTTTCTAATTGTTCATTTTTAGTATATACAGATATGATTGATTTGGGAGGATGGAACTCGTAGTAACCTACACCCTTGCTAAATTCACTTAATAGATCTAAGAGTTTTTAAAAATTGATTCCATGAGATTTTCTACATATTCAAATATGTCATCTTTAAATAAGAACAGATCAATTCTTATTTTCCATTCAGTTTTTCTTGCCTTATTGTACTGGCTATATGGACTTCTAGTACACTATTCAGTAAAAATAGTGGAAGTGGAAAGTCTTGCCATATTCTCATGGGGAAAGCATTCATTATTTTATCGTGAAGTATGATGTTAGCTGTAGGTGTTTTGTAGATATCTGTTTTTAGGTTAGGGAACTTCCCCTCTACTCTCAGTTTACTATGTTGAATTTTCTCAGATACTTTTTCTACATCAGTTGATACAATTGTGGGTTTCTTTTTTGGTCCGTTAATATGGTGGATTACATTGATTGATTTTCATATATTGAACCAACCTTGAATTATCAGGACAGACTTCCCTTGGATATAGTGTATATTCTTCTTATATGCTTAGGGGTTTGATTTGTTAGCATTTTGTTGATTGCTTTCTATATTTTGAGGGATATTTGTCTATGGCTTTATTTCCTAGTATTGTCAGTGACTGGTTTTGGCGTTGGGATGATGTTGGATATGGTCTATCTTGGTGAATATTCCACGTGCACTTGAAAAGAATGGAATAGGTAATCTTTTGTTGAGTTGGATTCTATAAATATTAATTGGGTCTAATTTGTTAATAGTGCTGTTTAGCACTTTTATATTCTTGAAATATTTCTGTCTACTTGTTTTACCAATTACTGAAAAAGGAATGCTGACATTTCTAAGCATAACTGTGGATTTATATATTTCTCTTTCCAGTTCTATTAGTTTTGACTTCATGAGGCTCTGTTGTTAGGCACATACACCTTTAGGATATTTTTATGTCTTCTAAATTTACCCTTTCATTATTATGTAATTTCTCTCTTACTCATTAGTTATTTTCTTTGCTTTACAGTTGACTGTATCCAATATTAGTATAATCACTGAAGATTTCTTTTGATTAATGTTTACATGGTATATCTTTTTCCATTTTTAAAACATTTATCTTCCCAATAGCATTATATTTAAAGTAGGTTTCTTCATTGTCAATAAAATAAATGTAAAAAATGAAAAAAAAACACACCTAGGTTTGTTATAAAGAGTACATTGTTAAGGCTTTTAAAATTCATTCTGACAGCTGGGCGTGGTGGCACACTCTTGTAATCCCAGTACTTTGGGAGGTGGAGACCAGAGGATCCGGGTTCACGGCCAGCCTCAGCTCACTCGCTCTCTCTCTCTCTCTCTCTCTCCCTGTCTCTCCCTCTCTCTCTCTACTTAGTGAGGCCCTCCGCAACTTCGTGAGACCCAGTTTCAAAATAAAGTATAAAAAATAGGGCCAGGGGTGTAGCACGGAGGTAGAACACCCGGTACTGCAAAAAAAAAAAAAAAATTCATTCTGACAGTCTCCATTACTTAGTCTTCCAAAACTATATTTTTTAAAATTATTGATATATTTGGAATTAAGTCTATCATTTTATAATTTGTTTACTTTTATTCTCTCTGTTTTGTTTCTGTTTTTCCTTTACTATTATCTTTGAACTATTTGAGTTTTTTATTATTCCAAGTTATGTATTGAGTTTTCAATTATGTCTCTTTGTATAGATATTTTAGTGGCTACTTGAAATATTACAATACACATATTTAACTTTTCAATGTGTACTGAGAATATTTTACCAATTCAAGGAGTATAAAAACATTTTATTTTCCTTTACACTTCCCACCTCATTCATGTTGTAGTTGTCATATGTATTATTGCTCTATACCTTGAAAAACCCACCAAGACAATGCTTTTTGAAAGTGATAATTTGTATGTGTGGAGGGGAGGGGGAGGTACTGGGCATTCTACTTTCTAGCTATACCCCCAGCCCTTTTTATTTTTTGTTTTGAAACAGGGTCTTGCTAAGTTGCTGAGAGGCTTGCTAAGCTGCTGAGGCTGTCCTTGAACCTGCAATTCTTTTTTTTTTTTTTTTTGCAGTACCGGGGATTGAACGC